>JADLZN010001666.1:0-28103 GCA_018155175.1 Sinocyclocheilus anophthalmus
ATGGAAATCACAACATGGGATCAGGAATACTTCCAGAAAACATTGTCCCCCCCCCCCCCCCCCCGGTGAACACAATTCACCGTGCCATTCGCCGTTGCCGGCTAAAACTCTATAGGTCAAAGAAGCCATATCTAAACATGATCCAGACGCGCAGGCGTTTTCTCTGGGCCAAGGCTCATTTAAATGGACTGTGGCAAAGTGGAAAATGTTCTGTGGTCAGACGAATCAAAATTTGAAGTTCTTTTTGTAAAACTGGGACGCCATGTCATCCGGAATAAAGAGGACAAGGACAACCCAAGTTGTTACCAGCGCTCAGTTCAGAAGCCTGCATCTCTGATGTTATGGGGTTGCATGAGTGCTTGTGGCATGGGCAGCTTACACATCTGAAAAGGCACCATCAATGCTGAAAGGTAAATCCAAGTTCTAGAACAACATATGCTACCATCCAGACATCATCTCTTTCAGGGAAGACCTTGCATCTTCCAACATGACAATGCCAGACCACAAACTGCATCAATTACAACATCATGGCTGAGTAGAAGGATCCGGGTACTGAAATGGCCAGACTGCAGTCCAGATCTTTCACCCATAGACAACATTTGGCGCATCATAAAGAGGAAGATGCGACAAAGAAGACCTAAGACAGTTGAGCAACTAGAAGCCTGTATTAGACCAGAATGGGACAACATTCCTATTCCTAAACTTGAGCAACTTGTCTCCTCAGTCCTCAGATGTTTGCAGACTGTTATAAAAAGTAGAGGGGATGCCACACAGTGGTAAACGTGGCCTTGTCCCAACTTTTTGAGATGTGTTGATGCCATGAAATTTAAAATAAACTTATTTTTCCCTTAAAATTATACATTTTCTCAGTTAAACATTTGATATGTCATCTGTTGAATTCTGAATAAAATATTGAAATTTGAAACTTCCACATCATTGCATTCTGTTTTTATTCACAATTTGTACAGTGTCCCAACTTTTTTGGAATCGGGTTTGTAATAAAAAATTAACAACATTAAGTTATTGTTCTCTAAAACTAAACTATTGAAAATAGTTGTTCTTAACTGACAAAGATACAATAAAATATTAAAATACTAGATTTAAAAAAATAAATATTGCCTCCGCAACTAATTGAAATATAAGTTCTAAAATGATTAAACTGAAATAAATTAAATCTCTCTCTATCTTATATATATATATATACAGTGGGGACGGAAAGTATTCAGACCCTTAAATTTTTCACTCTTTGTTATAATTGCAGCCATTTGCTAAAATCATTTAAGTAATTTTTTTCCCCCTCATTAATGTACACACAGCACACCATAATGACAGAAAAACACAGAATTGTTGACATTTTTGCCGATTTATTAAAAAAGAAAAACTGAAATAATCACATGGTCATAAGTATTCAGACCCTTTGCTGTGACACTCATATATATTTAACTCAGGTGCTGTCCATTTCGTCTGATCATCCTTGAGATGGTTCTACACCTTCCTTTGAGTCCAGCTGTGTTTGATTATAATGATTGGACTTGAATAGGAAAGCCACACACCTGTCTATATAAGACTTACAGCTCACAGTGCATGTCAGAGCAATGAGAATCATGAGGTCAAAGGAACAAGGAACTGCCTGAAGAGCTCAGAGAAAGAATTGTGGCAAGGCACAGATTTGGCCAAGTTACAAAAAACATTTCTGCTGCACTTAAGGTTTCTAAGAGCACAGTGGCCTCCATAATCTTAAATGGAAGACGTTTGGGACGACCAGAACCTTTCCTAGATCTGGCCGTCCGGCCAAACTGAGCTATAGGGGGAGAAGAGCATTGGTGAGAGAGGTAAAGAAGAACCCAAAGATCACTGTGGCTGAGCTCCAGAGATGCAGTCCGGAGATGGGAGAAAGCTGTAGAAAGTCAACCATCACTGCAGCCCTCCACCAGTCGGGGCGTTATGGCAGAGTGGCCCGACGGAAGCATCTCATTCAGGCAAGACACATGAAAGACCACATGGAGTTTGCTAAAAAACACCTGAAGAACTCCAAGATGGTGAGAAATAAGATTCTATGGTCTGATGAGACCAAGATAGAACTTTTTGGCCTTATAATTTTCTAAGCGGTATGTGGGAGAAAACCAGGCACTGCTCATCACACTGTCCAATACAGTCCCAACAGTGAAGCATAGTGGTGGCAGCATCATGCTGTGGGGGTTTTTCAGCTGCAGGGACAGGACGACTGGTTGCAATCGAGGGAAAGATGAATGCGGCCAAGTACAGGGATATCCTGGACGAAAACTCAGACTGGGCCGAAGGTTTACCTTCCAACAAGACAATGACCCTAAGCACACAGCTAAAATAACGAAGGAGTGGCTTCACAAGAACTCTGTGACTGTTCTTGAATGGCCCAGCCGAGCCCTGACTTAAACCCAATTGAGCAACTCTGGAGAGACCAAAAAATGGCTGTCACCAACGTTTACCATCCAACCTGACAGAAATGGAGAGGATCTGCAAGGAGGAATGGCAGAGGATCCCCAATCCAGGTGTGAAAAACTTGTTGCAACTTTCCCAAAAAGACTCATGGCTGTATTAGATAAAAGGGTGCTTCTACTAAATACGGAGCAAAGGGTCTGAATACTTAGGACAACGTGATATTTCAGTCTTTCTTTTTTAAATAAATCTGCAAAAATGTCAAAAATTCAGTGTTTTTCTGTCAATATGGGGTCCTGTGTGTACATTAATGAGGAAAAAAAAAATTAACTTAACTTATTTTTAGCAAATGGCGGCAATATAACAAAGAGTGAAAAATTAAGGGGGTCTGAATACTTCCGTACCCACTGGAGATTATGTGCTGTCAAATGATTAATCGCGGATTAACAGCATTCCAATAAAGGTTTTGATTACAAAGTATGGTGTGTACTGTGTATATTTTAGGTGCTCGATTGATCGGCTAAGATCACTATCGGCCATAATCAGGTTGGGATGATTGGATCGGCGGGTCTCTAAAAAGGCGCGGGTGAAATAATTATAATGCTTAAGGTGAGGTACTCACCTTCATATTTTTTTCATTAAATAGCTTATAAAGTAATTTGAAACCTTGTGTGAGACGTAATTTCACAAACAGCGTGAGTGAATCACAGCGCGCTCTCTCTCTTTCTCTCTCAAAATATGCAAATGGCTTCAAATCACATCGCATCTGCACTATAAGCAAGCTGCATGCTGCACAGTTTACACAGGAATTGTCACTTGCACAATCAAGCCAGTGTCACATCGTCACTAAAGTTTATAAATTGCATAACTTTTTAATTATCGCCAATGTTTAACTATCTGGAGACGCATCTCACGCCACTCAGGGCAAACATAACACCAGGTTCACATTACTCTGTTTGCAGTGCGTATGTGGTGTGTATTTTTCCGCGCTCATGTTAATGGATTAAAGCGTTCACTGCACACGGTTGCTGTCCGGCAGTGCGGTCTAGGAGTGGTGCATCTGCAGCAGTGCAGAGATCGTTCAGCACCGAGTCTATTGCTGAATTAAAGTAACAGCGCATTGTTTGCAAGTAAATATGAACATGGATTAACACGAAAATGTAGTAATTACACCATAAATGCATATTATTAAAGTCTACTGTGTTTCACAGTCAACACATATGGCTTTTGGCTAGGTTTAAAGGAAAAGAGCATTTTTAGATAAGGCAATAATAGATGGCATTCGTGGATGTAGGAAAACAAAGTTCTTTATGAGCCGCAGGATTGCTTGTAATAAAGATTTCAATGCAAAAGGAAAGGCAGTAGAGCTGACTATTTCTGTCAATGGTAAGTTTGTGATAACGTAAGAAAAGTAGTTTAAATGTTTTGCCACTTGCTTGAGCAACTTAATATATAAATTTAAGTAAATGCAAAAGTAAAAAGCATTGAATAATGTGTTGCTTATATTTATTGTGTTTAAACATGTCTGTGAAAGATTGTATTACTGTACTGTGTAAAAAAAAGAATTGAAATGCTGAAAAAGCATTTTCAGTGACAAATGTGTGGATTTGAAATCAAACTAATGGATAAACGTTGTGTTTGTGGTAAACAGCCACGGATCAGTAGCGGACTCCTGTGTGAAAGCTGCTTCCCCTCTCACAAGAGACACCTAAGAGGGGAATTCCCCCCATTTTCAAAAATGAAATTCAGGCCCTGAATACATTTCTAAAAATCCCGATTGGAGTATCACTATAAATAGTTATAATGATAAAAAAAAAAAGAAGGCTTTAAAAGATTGTATCGGTGATACTGACTTTCTGTGATCGCCTCAAAATATGTCGGGAGCACCCAGTCTATTTATGTATATTAACCACACACACATGCATGTTACATTTAAGAAAAATGTTACATTTAATTATTAAATATATTTTTTATAAATATTACATTATTAAGAATTTAAATATATACAAGTTAAATATTTTCAAACTAT
This sequence comes from Sinocyclocheilus anophthalmus, assembly GCA_018155175.1. NCBI lineage: Eukaryota > Metazoa > Chordata > Actinopteri > Cypriniformes > Cyprinidae > Sinocyclocheilus > Sinocyclocheilus anophthalmus. The sequence continues at coordinate 4,445 of JADLZN010001666.1, forward strand.
TGTGTATGTGTGTGCATTTATATATAAATATACAAAGTACACACATATATATATATTATGTGAACAAAAACTTTTATTTTGGCTGCGATTAATCGATTTGACAGCAACTTATATATTATATTTATATATATATATATATATATATATATAAATATATCTATATATAAATAATACAATGACAAAAAAAAACTAAACATTAAACTAAACACACTACACACATTTCATTTATGATTTTAAAAAAAAGTGAGTGTGCGGTCTGATTTTGTGCTATGCTGGTCGTGTGTCCACTAGGTGGCGGTAATACATTCCGCCTGCTGAAATCTCTCTATGACAACAAGCTGGTAACTGAGATTAGAAAGAGGGTTTTAGAGGTGAGTTCGTGTCTCTATTAATCAAAGTCTAAAATACAGTGTAATTGCCTATAACAGGTGTAGTTGTTTATTTTAGTATGGGATACCTTACATGGGATCAAGTGCAGGTACCAATGTCTCCACCATCAGCATCAACACCACCAATGACATGCCCATCGTCTATCCACCTACATTTGCTGCCATTGGTTTAGTGCCCTTCAACATTAACCCTCACTATGTGGATGCTGATCCCAACAGCAAGCATATGGGGGTACGTTCAAATGATCATGCACAACACCACAACTCCATTAAGTAATATTATATGCATAAAATCACCCAAAAACATGTATTTTACATAAATTGATTGCCATGAAAAAAAATAATGAAACTTATCGAATATATCAAATATAATAAACCAAAGTTTTCAGGTAGATCCTTCAGGCTTCATGAAAGCAGATTTGATTTTGCATTTTACAGGAAACACGTGAACAGAGAATTGTCCAATACCACGAGGAGCCCGACACACCATGTGTGCTGGTATGTTAACATGTACAATACTGTTGGGGTCAGTGAGACAATTTAATGCTCAATATAGCTGCATTTATTTGATCAATATTACAGCAAAAACAGTAATATTCTGAAATTAAAAGAAAGAACCGTTTTCGCTTTGCATATATTTTCAAATGTAATTTCCAGCAGTAGTTGAGCTCTACCACTATATGCTGTTCATGGCAGGGTCTTCGGGAAGGCTCAATGCTCTTAGTGGAGGGAAGCAAAGCCACCTTATTAGGGAGCACCAAAGCACGACTGTTCCAGAGGTAATGCAGAGACTCTTGCTCACGCACATGGAAAATATAACAGGAAAAAAATGATCCCAAATAGACACAGTGAGACTGTGGATTTCTTTCTCAGGGGGAAGCATACTACGGAGTATGAACCGGGCAGTGATCTCAGCTTCTTACTGACAGATGCACAGTGAGCTGCTACATTATGTGCAATGCAAACATTTTTACAATAAATGATAAAATCCACAATTAAGTTTTTGTTTCTTCATTTCCTTCATCATAAGCAGTTTTGTTTAGAGTACACAAAAACAAAAACTATGGAAGCACTGTAGAATTTAAAGATGATTATTCTTGTATTTAAAGCCTGCAGTTGGTTATTCATCAACCAGACAATTGTTAACAGCTAAACGTATCCTGTGAGGTCAAGTTCATCACTGTAGATTAGAAAGTGGTGTTATGATAACAGGACCTTTGGACAGCAAAAATAGGTACTAAATTCAAGTCCAGCTATATTCATAAATAGGATCAACTACCAAAAGAAAAAGAAATGCAACTACATCAGTATATTTGTTTATTGAATTACAGAAGCATTAACAACATATTGCTAAACAAAATCGTGGGAAAAAAAGAAAAGAAAAGTCAAAAATGAAGTCAAGAGTCAGTGATCATTTTTAAACATGGTAGATTCTCAAAAATACATATTTTTGTTGCTATAATTATGTTCTATTAAAAAATTTTTTTGACAAACTTTACAAACAAATGAGAATATATTCTGTATAATTTTAATTGTGGAAAATGCATAATTTTGATTGAATTATAAATGCATACAATTTTTCATTTAGACAACATACTTATGGCAACCCAATATGGGTAAATTCATATGGGCAGCAGCATTACTATAATACAGTAACATAAGAAATCCAGGGTTTTTTTCCCCCCAGTGTTATGGGTTATGTATTTCAGTATATCTGAAGTCAAAATTAAGACCAGTAACTATGAACCACAACCTTTAATCCACAGAATCATTAATTAATTAACCGTTTTCAGTATAACAATTTAAAAAAGGCCAATATTGTTCCAGCCTCAGTTTTCTAAATTTAGATGTTTTTCCATACCATCAAACTGTTTTATTTTTATCAATTAATATTAATCAGGATACATCACACTAAATTGATTTTTTCTATTCTAATCAAAATGTATTTGGGTAAAATAGATCTTTAAAAAACAGACTAGTGTTTCATCTATAAAAATACTTTTGACCAAGAGGAATATTAAAACTAAAGGCGAGTTAAAACATTATAATAAAGGTGCTCTGTCCATAAGGTGTAGTTTTCAAAATACAAAAATGCTACCATTTTATTGCTCTACTGTGCAAAGATATTATTGTTTCTTTTTATAATACAAATTCAACCAAATGCTCTAAACACACAAACACAACCCTGCTCTAAAATAATGTGTTTACAGTAGACAAAAATAAGAATATTTTCTTAAAAGAATACACCTTACGCCCCAAATAAGAAATCAAATCCCAACAGCTGAAACAACTGCAAAGAAAACAGATAAGAACTGAAAGTCCAAAGTCCTACAGAAATCCCCCAAACAGCAGAAACTGAGCGGTGATAAACAATAAAACAAAAGTTTCTCCCACAGAAGAAGCAGAACCAGCAATCTAATGATGTACCAAACTACCTCACATGTAAAAATCATGATCTCATTTTGTATTATGGTTCATTGCCATTATTATTTTTGTTACTTGTAAACCATTTGAAATGTATTATGATTTTAAATGTTATTCTCTATACCCGACTGAAAATCAAATCTCGTCTTAAGACTCAGTGCAGTTAAAGAAGGACAAGAGCGCAAGGGAAACGGGACTGGCACAGGGCTTTAGTCCTATTAACAGAGCATCATGGTTATTCAAACCACCTCAGCTGTGTACCATTCAAATGATGAAAGCCATCTCGCTCATCAGGGCTGTCTGGATGATTAAAGGCTGACCTGCTAATAAAGATGAAGGATGTGTTGTACTCTCATCAGCACTGCTGTAAATCAGGCACACACCTGCTGCTGTGGCATTATTGAGTTGGCACTGTGATAGACTAGTGAAGATGAACAGCTCAGGCTTCTGTGTTTCTGTCTCCATTCTCCTGAGGCTGAAGCTGCTCTTTCTCTATGCTGTCGTCCTGGGGCGGCCGCACACGTTTAAAGAAGCCCAACTGAGGAGGAGAGAAATCAAGATGGAACCAGTCAATGATATTTGTATGCATAGTTCAATACCAAAACTTCCGTCATTGATACAAATACCATTGAAAACTAAGTAAACCACAAAAGAGACAGATTTTTTTTTTTACATTTTACATAAAATAAATAACTATTGAATAGGCCATGGAAACGCAAGTGATAGTCACTGATTAGAGGCTAAAAATATAAAAATAATATTTTTAATATTTATAAAATTAGCAACACTAATTATGACATCCATAGTCCATCAAACTCTCAATCAGTCTAAGTTATTTGACTAGTTTACAGCTGTTCACCTTATACATGACAAAGATGAGCAGAGCCAGGAGCAGAAGTCCGGCCAGGACAGCCAGAGCCACCACCCATCCTGGGACAGGCTGAGGGTTCTCTGAATTCCAGATCACCTTCAGAGAGGCCTGCAGGACAGAGATGCGTGATAGTGACACTGACATGATCATACAACCCTCAGTCGTGATCAGTGAAGACAGTAAAAAAACACCATATATTCAGTGCACAAATGTGTTATTTGTTTTTGGTTATGATTTTTTTTCTTTGCTTTAAAAAGTCTCATAAATAGTGGTTAACCCTTCCACTCTTTCTGACCCAAGAAAATCCAAGAAAAAGATCAAAGTTATGTCCCCTTTACATTGATGATTATAGGAACTTACCGATGTTGTGCTGGCTGGGAGCTCAGAATACAGATTTTTATATGGCATCTCTATGACACTGAAGGATGCTGAGGAGCGAACATTGTACGATTTGTTTTGACTTTCAGCCTAAAAGGAAAGAAAACCACTGCTGTGTTTTAAATGTATTAGTATTTATGCAGTGAAAACAGGATGTTAAATATCCTGTTTAAAGGGTTAGTTCACCCAAAAATGAAAATAGCCCATTATTTACTCACCCTCAAGCAATCCTAGGTGTATTGACTTTCGTCTTTCAGACGAATCAGTCGGAGTTATATTAAAAATTGTTCTGGTCCCTCCAAGCCTTTCAATGGGGGTAAATTCACTGTTGGTTGTCAACAGTTCAGAAGATGTGAAATAAAGTGCATGCATCCATAATGAAACGTCCCTCACACGGCTCCGGGGGGTGAATAAAGGCCTTCTGTAGTGAATCCATGTGTTTTTGTAAGAGAAATATCAATATTTCAAACGTAATAAACACTTTTATATCACTTCCGCCAACTGTCATACACGGAAGCCGTTCCAGGAGATGACGTAAGAAGAGGCGTGTTAGCCGCGACTCTGAGAAATGAGAGCAAGGAAGCAAAGTTTCCTTACTTTTGCAAAGGAAAACCAGTCTCCTCTTGGCTTATATCGAAATCCTCTGACATTTTTTTCTGGCAAATCCTCGTTTTGTGCTTTTAATTCGTGAACGGCATTTTGTTTTGTCTCCGCGCTCGTCACTAATCACGCAACGCCAACGTCATCTGCCGGAACAGCTTCCGCGTACCACAGTCAGCGAAGTGAGAAAAAGAAGTGTTTATTACGTTTGAAATATGAATATTTATCTTACAAAAATGCATGGATTCCCTACAGGAGGCCTTTATTCACCCCCCGGAGCCGTGTGAGGGACGTTTTATTACGGATGCACACACTTTATTTCACGTCTTCTGAACTGTTGACAACCAACACCCGCTTACCCCCATTGAAAGGCTTGGAGGGGCCAGGACAATTTTCAATATAACTCCGACTGGATTCATCTGAAAGAAAAAAGTCATATACACTAGGATGCCTTGAGGGGGAGTAAAACACAGGCTAATTGTCATTTTTGGTTGAACTAAACCTTTAAGGCTTGCAAGGTCAGTAAATGAATTTGTTGTTACCTTAGAAACGGTGCTCCGGAGTCTGGAGTAAATAAATAGAATGGCACTCTGGCCTTTCTCCAGCCGGCCGACCCAACACTTAATCTCCTGACACTCCGCATTCCCACAATCCTGTGTGGATACACACAAACCATTGTACTTGCATGCATACTGGTGTAAAGGACAGTTCAATGACTCATACTGACTGCACCTACTGATGTGTAGAAGGGTAAAACGGTTCCCATAAAAAATGGTTTGATAACCATAATAATAGTTAATATACTTTATATATACACACTACTGTTCAAAATTTGTGTTTCTCTCCTGCATTTCTGATTAAATAACTGTAGCCTTGGTGAGCATTAGAAATGTCTTTCAAAAATATCAAACAAAAATTCACTGAACAACTTTTGAACAGCGAAGTGTATACATTTCAAATTCAATATAAAACTGTTCCAGGTAATTCACAGACAATGGTGGTTGTCAAATGGCAACTGTTAAAGCTGTGAACATACCAGAATCTCCAGGTTCTCTTCCCCTTGTTTGTCCTCTAGGTCTCTGCGGTGGACGCTGTGTCTGTTCCTGCCCTCAGCTCTGTCTCCGCTGGCAGAGGTCTCATTTTTGTCAATAAATCTGGGATTCTAGGTGAAAGCAAAAGCATAGGTTTATCCCTGGAATATTAGATGAGTTCCTAATTTCAACCAATTTGTGAACAAACAAAGGTTTTAACCATCCATGCAACTAATTTGTCTGTCCACACTGTAAAAAAAATCCCATTTGTTGGATGTTACAAAATGTCACAGCCAGTCAGAACATAGACGATATTTAACATACAGCTTGTGTGGAGTGGGGTTACACCGGTTATTAACAACATATGTATACTTGATTGTGGGATACATACAGTGACATTAAGCGGGTTGAGCTCCCTGTTTGAGCTGCAATTCATGTTTCCGTCCACTTCAAACTTGGTGATGTAGAGCAGAGAGCCATTGTTGAATCTGTATGGCCACTGCACATCTAAAATGGCCTTACTGAAAGTACTGGGTCCTGTGTTCCTTAGCTAGTAAGATAAGTGATTACAGCAGCAAAAAAAATAAATAAATGAAATTATGCACTGCTGAAGTTTAATAAATGTATAATGTCTTTGACCAATGATCTTTACTGCATTTTTTTACCTCATAGATGTGCTGTACAAGAGGTCCAATATCATCCTCCAGAACAGGACTCTCTTTTGGCTGCCAGTTAGCGATGGGTAAAAACACCTGCTCTGGCGCAGACACCCTACACAGGATAGAGCAAAAGAATACACAGTGAAGATCGTGTCTAGTAACAGCCAATTATAATGCTCAAGTTCTTTTTTTTTTTTTTCATCATTCAGGTTTTTATTGACATGCTTAATCCATACTGGATCATTTTCACTTTCTTAATTCACATTCTTGGTCATATTGTGCAAGTCATTCTAAAAAAAGTTTGCCCTCTTAATCTAAATGTCATAACTTGTTGCAACTTAAAAGTAAAATGTGTTCTAAATGGTTCTAAATTTTAAATCTGTTTACAGAATACATGTCACACAATTTTAACAGAAATATGATTTAGACGATCATACCCTCTTAATTTCACTTTGGCCAGCACAGCAAGCTTTGTGACAACAGAGACCAAATTGCTGGTATTGTTGAACTGATTTGAGCTGGAAGCAGAAGGGAATGATTAATTTCCAATAGGTGGTGCTGTTGTTTTAAAAACTGATGCATTTCATTAAATTACAGACAACGTGATAAAATATTACCATGGACCACTCTTTATGTTTCAGAAATGCACTACAAATCATTGTGGTAAAGACGGGCAAAGACATGAGGGTGTAAGGAAAGAGTGAGAGACAAAAAAGCAAAGCAGGATGTTCTCACAGAGACACAAAAAATAGCAGTTCCCTGTAATTACGACACTAAAAAAAAACACTGGCAGTCAGCAGGAAACTGTAGCATTAGAAGCAAATGCTGTCTGAAGTTTTACTGATTTAAATAAAAAGACAGGAAGTGAAACTATACGTTTAGGGCGTCTTTGCTTTACATTTGTTCTAATGGCCCTCCTTGGGCTACAGATGGTTCACCAAACTCCATTTAATTAACATTGCACAAGCAAATCTATCAACTATATTATTGTAATAGCAAGCATTAATTCAAATACCTCTGTATCTGCAAGTCAAACTTGACTTCTGTATCCTGTTCAGAGAGCTGGTGCACACTGAAGCGCAATCCTGCTATTATCTACACAAACAACGCCATTTTACAGAAAAATATGAAAGGAAATAGCTCATTTATGTTACAATAAGCAACATTACATTTGTTTTACTACTGGTACAAATAAATATGCAGACACTTTAGTGAGGAAAGTCTGTTGGTCACCTTAGTTCCTCCTTTCATCGGGTTCCCAAGATCACAAACCACCACTCTGGTCTGATTCTCTTTCTTGAAGGCACAGGACAGTCTAGACAATGTCTGAGATACAGAAATAACATATGGACCTTCAAACAATTCTAAATGATGTCACAGAACAGCATAGAAATATTATTGATAAATAAAAGTACTTTTGACTTGTCCCAAAATTTGTAAAAAACACTAAATTAAACTAAATGGTTCTTAATGAGGCAATGCGGTTAGCGTATGTAAGGTGTCTATGAGCCAGGGTGTAATTATATATTTAAGTTCTGAGTAATGTTCATTAACTTCATGTACTTAACTGTATGGTTAGGGTTTGCATTAGCATTGCATGTTACTTGCATGTAATTATGCATAATTTGTTGTTATTATAATAGTAAGTACATGTAGCTTGTGACAAGGTCACTGTAAAATAAAGAGTTACCGGCAATGCTTTCCAAAGCAATGTTCAGCTTGTATTTTTTTTTTTTAAAGTGCTTATAAATCTTCCTTTAGGTGATCTGACTACTGTCCAAAGAAACTTTTGCTTGTGATTGCAAATGGAGCGACAAGTTACCAGTAAGATTACCAGTTTAATTGTTATTAAACCTGGAACATCTGTTAAATCAGCTCTTTTAATACAACATTAATTGTCTCATTACAAGGAGGTCACAGTAGGGAGGACAGTGCACTTTATGAGGTGTAGATGGGTCACTGCTTACCTCACTGTTACGCACAACCCCAATGAAATCTGCCTGAGATGGTAGGGTGACGGTAAGGTCGGCCTCATATGCCCCCTCTCCTCCATTCTCTGCTGTGACCTCTAGGGTCAGGGGGTTATCGTCACCTATGTAGATCTCTTTCTGGTCACTGGAGCACAAAACAACATCAAAAGCACCAAGTTAATCTCCAGCTCCACACCACCAGACAAGGCAATGGAATTTAAGGCTGAGATGAACCAATGACTCACCTCACAACAGACAGTTTTAAGTCTGGCTTGCAAATATTGTCTTCACCACAATCCAGGAGAATGTGAGCCTGGAAAGTCCACAAGACCAAAATTCGTACGGTTTCCAGTAGTTTGTGATAAAGGAAAAAACTATCAAACTAAAAAAAAAAAAAAAAAAAAGTCAAAATAATTATTTATAAAGCTGAAATAAAAAATTTGTTTTTAACAATTTGCAAAATCGGATCCACCAATTCCTTCAAAGTTTTCTCACAATGAAAAATATTTCAGAACACTGCATTAAAAAAAGACTTATTAGGATTTTAATTATTTCCATGGCTTTTCTAAATGTAGAAAACATTTTAAAATTCCCTGCTACTTTTAGTTTGTCCATGTCCATGGGAAAAGATTTTAACTCTACCATGTCAGCCATGTATGCAGTATAAACCACGTTCATCTGTTCCATTGTCATCCTTTCCTACAGACGCAGAGATCTTTCCGGAATACACGAAAGATGCAATTCAGCCCATGACAGCCCCACCCAATGAGGAAACAGAGTGCTCATTCACCACCGCTAAAAAATCTGAGGTCAGGAAGATTTTTCTTTGAAAGAAATGTATACTTATCTATTAAATTGATGTATTAAATTCATAAAAAAATATCAATAAAGACTAGATTTTATGATTTTGATACAGGAAGATTTCTATTTCAAATAGTAGTGTCCTTTTTGGTTCACAAAAATATTAAGCAGTTTTTTTAACACTGATAATGTTTCTTAAACATCAAATCAGCATATTAAAATGATTCGAAGGCTCATGGACACTGAAGGACTGGAGCATAAGCTGAGGAATCAGCTTACCATCCCAGGAATAATTACCATTTCACAATCTATTAAAATAGCAAAAACAGTTATTGGAATTGTAAAATATATATACTCTATGTTATTTCTGTCTTTTTAACTCACACAAACTTGCAGCTAGGTGAGCATAAGATAATTCTTGCAAATTACAAAAAAAAAAATTTTACTGGACCCCAAACTTTGAAAAGCAGGATATGTAGTGCCCTGTACCAGCGATTAGTGTGGGAAACAGCTGTACTGCTTGGTGAATTTGTCGGTGTTAGCCTGGTAAGGCTGGGCAACAGGCCGGTTTACTGCTGCTGCTTTGTAATTCAGCTGGACTCCATTACCCCAGCCAGGGTGTGATCTTATCCCTCCTTCTGAGTCTCCTGTAGCGGGCGGAGAGAGAGAGGAAGGGGGCGGGCTGGGGAGGAGCGTTTTGAGAGAGAGAGAGAGGGAGAATACGTGGAGAGAGAGAGAGATAGAGAGCCAAAAGTGGATGGAGAGAGAAATGGGGCCTCTAGTTCAATGAGCTCAAGGCTGGGGAATTTCAGTCCAGCTTATAAGCTCTACAACATGCTCTTTTATGTCCAGGAAAGAGCTTTGGCTTTCCAGGTCAAATCCTTCTTTAGCTCTGTAACGCATTGTTCCTTTTCGAAAACAAAATAACGACATATTCCCGTGCCAAACATCTGGGCTATCTGCCACTACACCTTTAAGCACGGAGCAAACACTTATTTGATGACATAAAGGCATGAGCACTTCTTCAGTTGGCCAAGTAAAACAAAACTACACTAAACTTTTCACAGCCCAGTACTGGCATGCTCAGCAGAAGTGAATGAGTCACATAGGGATTCTGTGTGTTCCTGTATCTCAACTGATAGAGCATTACATCAGGAACACCTAGGTCACAGGTTTGATTTCCTATAAAATATATACCTTGCAAGCACTGCAAAATGCTTTAGATAAAAACATCTGTCAAATAAATAAATGTGAATGGATTTGCTCACTATTAAATAAGCCTGAAGCTCCTCGCAGGCCGGTCCCTGGCTGTTGGAGACAGTCATGTTCTTTGAATAATGAGACATCTTGTTATGGAGGAACAGCACCCGTTTGATGGCTCCCTTGTGTTTGAGACGGTCCAGGGTCGTCCTCTGAGGGGTTGGCATCATCTCTTCTCAGTTGTTCTGGATCCGGACTGAAGCTTGTGTAAATCCTAGTTACCAAGGGATGTCAATCCCATGGCAAAAAAAACAGAGAAACAAATACAAACAAAATTAGCGTAGCTGCTGTTCCAACCAAGCAACATGTATTTGTTTAACCCAATCTAAAGAATAATAATGTGCATTGATCAGATATAAGCAGTACAAGATTATGGACATTATTTGAATGCTTGGCCAAAGAGAGTTCTCTTTAATCTAGATTTAACAGAGAGAGTGTGTCTGAACCCCGAAACTTATCAGGAAGGCTATTCCAGAGTTTAAGAGCCAAATGCGAAAAAAATATATCAAAAATCCACTCAATTTAGTGGACTTGCGATCCTAGGTACTTTTTTAAAAAACCAAAGTCCAGGGGGGAGGGTTTTGCGACCCTTAGGGAGCCATGATGGATTGTAGCTGGTAGAAGACTAGTAGGTAGCAGGAGGAACAATTAAGGCGCGGCGGGTGGGGGGTCGGATAGGCAAGTAATAATTTTTTGTAACTGATACGGAACTTAATAGGGAGCCAGTGCAGAGACTGTAAAATTGGGGTAATATTATTATATTTTCTTGACCTGGTAAGGAATCCGCTGCATTTTGGACTACCTGTAGCATGTTTACTGAAGATGCAGGACAACCAACTAGCAGTACAGTAGTCCAGTCTAGAGGTCATGAACGCATGAACTAGCTTTTCTGCATCAGAAAAAGGTAACATGTTTCATAACTTGGCAATGTTTCTAAGATGGAAGAATGCTGTTTTTGTAACATGGGAAATATGATTTTCAAAGACAAGTTGCTATCTAATATAACACCCAGTTTTTTGACTGCAGAGGAAGTAATAGTACATCCATCTAGTTGCAAATTGTAAAACATGAGATTCTGTGTACTGTCTTTTGGTCCAATAAATAATATCTCTGTCTTATCCGAATTTAATAGGAGAAAATTATTGGTCATCCATTCTTTTATATTTTTAACACACTCTGTTAGCTTATATAATTTTCATCTGGTCTTGTTGAGATATATAGTGGAGTATCATCAGCATAACAGTGGAAACTAATCACGTATTTTCTAATAATATTACCAAGGGAGCACAGTTGAGCAGACACAACTTCTTCTAAAAATTTTAGACATAAAAGGAAGATTATAGATGGGTCTGTAATTTGCCAGTTCAATAGGATCTAGCTGAGGTTTCTTATTAAGAGGCTTAATAACCGCCAGCTTGAATGATTTTGGGACGAGACCTAAAGACAATGACGAGTTAATAATATTGAGAAGCGGTTCTTCTGCTACAGGTAACAACTCTTTCAGTAATTTAGTGGGTTACAGGATCTAACAGGCATGTTGTTGGTTAGATGCAGTGATAAGTTTATTTAGCTCTTCTTATCCTATAGTTGTAAAGCACTGCAGTTAATCATTTGGTGCGATAAATGAAGCTGAAGTATTATACTCTGTAGAATCTACATTTGTTATTGTAATTCTGATGTTATCTATTTTATCAGTGAAAAAATTCATAAAGTCATTACTATTAAAACTGTGAGGGAATATTTAGATCGGGTTGCGTCTGGTTATTTGTTAATCTAGCCACTGTGCTAAATAAAAACCTTGGAGTGTTTTGGTTATTTTCTATGAGTTTGAGGATATGCTCAGCCCTGGCAGCTTTTAAAGCCTGTCTATAGCAGGACATACTGTTTTTCCACGCAATTCTAAAACTTCCAAGTTAGTTTTTCTCCATTGCGCTCAAGAGTACAGTTTTTTTCTTGAGAGAATGGGTATAACTGTTGTACCATGGCGCAATACGTTTTTCTCTAACCTTTTTCAATATGATGGGGGCAACAGCTTCTAATGTAATAGAGAAGATAGTGCCCATGTTGCTAATCATTTCGTCTAGTTCATGTGTACTTATGGGTAAACAGAGCAGCTGAGATAAATCAGGCAGGTGTTGATACATAGATATATAGTATTTGTATATAAGATGTGTGTGTGTTGTGGGTGTGTATTATGTGTGTGTTCGGTCACTCGGTCATACTGTAGAAGATGAAGAAGTGGACAAGATGATGGACAACCACAACCAATTGAAAGAAGAGGAGGAAAGGAAACTAACTAAAGAAATGGAGGAACGAATGTCTTTGGAAGAAACTAAAGAACAGGTGTGTACAACTACATTAGCTCCTCAGGACATGCAATGGGGATTATACGGATAAAAGAGTCAATTTCAGTGCCCTTTAAAGGGGTTATAAAATGCAGTTTCAGATTGTTCTCAGGTTAGTTTAAAAGTCGTAAATTTCTGCATCAAAAAATCCAATATATGTAAAAAAAAAAAAAAAAAATTTAAATTAAAAATAATAATTTACACTGTTAAAAATTCGGAGCGGGTTACCCTTTTAGAAACGTAAGTAAACGCCCACTGCTGTGATGGGCTAACTTCATCACACTGTATCCACGCCCTCCTTTCTGTCATGTTGTGTGTTTTGTTACTCGAGGCCAAGCCTGTGATAGTGTCACGGTTCGTGGGCTCACTGACTCATTCTAGCCCTCTCCGTGTCATTGTGGGTGTGGGTGTGGTTTGTGTTGCCAGTGATCAGCACCATCAGCTGATTAGCGCCAGCTGTGGCTTATCAGCTGGCCTATTTAATGTCTGTGTTTTCTGTCCGGTGTTGTCAGATCGTTTTATGTTGTTACCGTGTTCAGGTAGTGTCTCTCTGTTTCTGACCAGTTCCTTGGTTTGCACCTTGGTAGCGCAGGTGTCCGAGCTCACCACCCAACTACAACAGCTGAGCTTACCCACTGCGCCACTCCCACCGCCAGTTCCCTCTACATCTACAGGCATCGGACGTCAGCTTGAGCCACGTCTACCCACACCAGAGACATGCTGGTGAGCCTAACCACTGTAGAGCCTTTCTGACTGAGTGTTGTATGTTTTTCTCTCTCCAACCAGCGACGTTTGCCACGGAACAGTCAAAGGTGGCTCTAGTATTGACACTGCTGTCAGGCTCTGTGGGGAATGGCGGTGTGGGAGAGTGAACATTCCTGTTGTGCTTCGTTCCAGGCCCTCTCTCAGGAGATGAGACGGGTTTTTTGATCATGCGTTGGCGGGTCGTGAGGCCGCACGCATGTCGGCCGAACTACGGCAGGAGGACAGGACCGTCTCTGACTATTCCATCGAGTTCCAGACCCTGGCGGCGGAATGTAAATGGAACGAAGAGGCACAGTGGGACATGTTCTTGTATGGGTTGGCTGACTGCGTTCAGAAGGAGATTTTTGCTATGGAGTTACCCTCTGGTCTTGATGGACTGATCGATCTAGCCATTCGCGTTGACATGCATCTTCAGCGATGTGAGCAACGAGGCCGTTCTATTAGGTCGGGACGGAGAGCCATGGGACTCTGCCTATACTGTGGCTCTGAGGGGCACATCCTGGTTCACTGTCCAGTAAAAGGCCCAGCCCGACAGTAGAACCGAGGTTACTTTCCTTGGAGAAATCCTCGTTCTCAACTCTCCTCTCGGTAAGACTACAACAGGCAGCCCGATTCCACAACTGCCAAGCCCTGCTGGATTCCGGAGCAGAGGGTAATTTCATGGACTACAGTATGGCATCTTACCTTCAAATCCCCATAGTTCCTCTCTGCCACAAGATCTCTGTTAACGCACTCAATGGACATAACCTTCCCAGTATCACACACACTACGGAATCTATCACCCTCATAACCTCAGGAAACCATTTTGAGGAAATCACCCTTCTGGTCACGGAGTCCCCACTGGTACCTATTGTCCTTGGTCATCCCTGGCTGGTTCAGCATGATCCCAGGGTGGATTGGGGTCGTAACTCCATATCGGCATGGAGTGACTCATGTTATGCTTCTTGTCTGATGTCTGCTTGTCCTTCTGTGTCTTCTTCTCTGTTGCAGAATGAGCCGGTGAATCTGTCTAACATGCCCGAGGAGTACCTTGACCTGAAGGAAGTGTTCAGTAAGTCCCGGGCTGCTTCTCTTCCTCCGCATCGTCCCTATGACTGTGCCATAGATCTAGTGCCAGGTACGTCTCCACCTAAGGGCAAGTTATATTCGCTTTCTGTTCCAGAAAGGGAGGTCATGAAGAAATATGTTTCTGATTCTCTAGCAGCCGGGCTTATCCGCCCCTCCTCTTCTCCCGCTGGGGCAGGGTTCTTTTTCATGGCCAAGAAGGACAGTTCTCTGCGACCATGCATCGATTACCGAGGGTACAAACGGTAAAGAATACTTACCCTTTGTCGTTGATGTCGTCAGCTTTCGAGCAGTTGCAGGGGGCATCCATCTTTTCCAAGCTAGATTTGCGTAATGCTTATCATTTGGTCCGCATAAGGGAGGGGGATGAGTGGAAAACCGCGTTTAATACCCCCAGGGGGCACTTTGAATATCTTGTTATGCCCTTCGGGTTATCCAACTCCCCCGCAACTCCCCCGCAGTTTTTCAAGCACTCGTTAATAACGTGCTGAGAGACATGGTTGATCAATTCATATACGTCTACCTGGATTTTCCTCTTCTCTCCAGGAACACGTTCAGCACATCAGACGAGTGCTCCAGAGGCTGCTCGAGAATGGGCTTTTTGTCAAGGCAGAGAAGTGCGTGTTTCATGCATAGTCAGTTCCGTTTTTGGGGTACATCATCTCGTCCGAGGGAATGCGCATGGATCCCGACAAGGTTAAGGCTGTGGTGGATTGGCCAACCCCAGGGTCCCGTAAGGCCCTACAGAGGTTCCTGGGGTTCGCCAATTTCTACCGGCGTTTCATTCGCAATTTCAACTAGCCGCTCCTCTGACTGCCTTGACCTCCACGAAGACTACGTTCAGGTGGTCTAGTGCAGCCGAAGCTGCATTTACCAACCTCAAGAGCTGCTTTGTTTCGGCTTCTATTCTCGTAACCCCTGACTCCACACGTCAGTTCGTGGTGGAGGTCGATGCGTCAGAGGTGGGGGTAGGTGCAGTGCTATCCCAGCGCTCTTCCTCGGACAACAAGATGCATCCTTGCACGTTTTTCTCCCATCGTTTATCACCTGCCGAACGTAACTATGACATTGGTAACCGAGAGTTGTTGGCGGTCAAGTTAGCGCTGGAAGAGTGGCGTCACTGGCTAGAGGGTTCGGGGGTTCCCTTTATTGTCTGGACCGATCATGAGAACCTCGAGTACATCAGGTCCGCCAAACAACTTAACTCCAGGCAGGCTCTGTGGGCACTCTTTTCGGTTGCTTTGACTTTACACTTTCCTATCGTCCGGGTTCTTAGAACATCAAACCCGATGCGTTGTCTCGCATTTTTGAATTTTCCAAGTGCCCATCCACTCCCGAGAGTATTTTACCTGAGAGACTCGTCGTCTCCACTCTCGTATGGGAGGTCGAGTCGAAGGTCCGCACGGCCTTAGAAGGGGTAAAGCTTCCACCCGGTTGCCCACCGAGTCGATTATTTGTGCCGGAGAGGTTACGGTCCGACGTCATTCGGTGGGGTCATTGTTCCAGCCTGGCTTGTCATCTGGGGGTGAATCAGACTAGTTTCCTCATAAGACAGCGATTCTGGTGGCCTTCTATGGCTCGTGACGTCCGAGATTTTGTTTTGGCCTGCTCAGATTGCGCTCGTGGTAAGACTTCCAATCGACCCCCTGACGGGACCCTGGACCCCCTGACGAGACCCTGGTCCCACATCTTGCTCGATTTCGTCACTGCCCTGCCAGGGCAATATGGTTGCCCATTTCATTCCCTTGCCCAAAGTACCCTCAGCCAAGGAGACAGCGGTTACTGTCGTTGATCACGATCACGTTGATCACGTCTTCACAGTAATGCCCTCCCGATGGACGTGGTTCCGACAGGGGACCCAAGTTTGTTTTCCCGATTTGGAAGGGTTTTGCAGTTATTGGGGGCGAGTGTCGTCTGTCCTTGGTTTCCATCCGACAGAGCAACGGCAAAACGGATCGGGCACCAGAATCTTGAGAGAAAGTTGCGTGTTTTGGTACTCAGATCCTTCCTCCGGAGCCAACAACTATCGTGGGGGAGTACGCACACAACTCGTTACCAGTGTCATCCACGGGCCTATCGCCGTTTGAATGTAGCTTAGGGTACCAGCCACCTATTTTTCCCAGTCTGGAATCCGAAGTTTCGGTCCCCTCCGCTCACGCCTTCGTCCAGAGGTGCCGTCACACTTGGAGAAGAGCCTGTGAGACTCTCCTCCGGGTGGGAGCGTGCACTAAGGCTCAGGCCGATCGCCACCGGTCAAAGCCTCCCGTTTACGTCGTTAGTCAAAAGGTGTGGCTTTCCTCCAAGAATATTCCTCTCCGATCTGTTTGTAATAAGCTAGCTCCCAAATTTATTGGCCCGTTTTCTGTCACCAAAGTTCTTAGTCCAGTGGCAGTCCGCCTCAAACTTCCTCCAGCGTACAGGAGAATTCATCCCGTGTTCCATGTCTCCAAATTGAAGCCCGTTTTTCGTTCACCCATTAATCCGCCTCGTAGACAGGGAACCCACGTATTCGGTTAACCGCATTCTGGACTCAAGACGGAGAGGACGCGGATTTCAGTACTTGCTGGACTGGGAAGGTTACGGTCCTGAGGAGAGAAGTTTGTCCCTAGCAGGAACCCTTCTGGACCACTCCCTTATTGATGATTACAATCAACAGGTAAGTTCGCCTGGGCACGCCAGGCGGCGCTTCTAGGGGGAGGGGTCCTGTCACGGTTCATGGGCTCACTGACTCATTCTAGCCCTCTCCGTGTCATTGTGGGTGTGGTTTGTGTGCTGGTGATCAGCGCCATCAGCTGATTAAGCACCAGCTGTGGCTTATCAGCTGGCCTATTTAATGTCTGTGTTTTCTGTCCGGTGTTGTCAGATCGTTTTATGTTGTCACCGTGTTCAGTTCATGTCTCTCGGTTTCTGACCAGTTCCTGGAGTTTCCTCCTCTCCTCTGCCGTGGGCTTCGCTGCACGGATCCTCGATCATCGGCTGCTCGTTGTGTCCCTGCGCTACCCGGAGTTACCTCCACCTTTCACCTATCTGACTCTTGTCATCTTCGTTGTTGGGTATTCCCAGTAAACGTTGTTTTGCACATTCGCTACTGAATCCTCATTCTTTCTCCCTGACAGACTTCATTTTCAGTGTATTTTTAAATGTACTGTTATTACTTGTATTACAAAAAATGCTGCAGTCTAATTAGGTTTTTAAAAATGTACATTAGTTCCATTCGTTTGCCAACAGTTAAACATTTATTTTGGTTGCATCTTTCATGCTTAGTGGCAACACTTTGTCATATTCTGGTCTGATGTAAGATGTATAATAACATACGAACTGCTGAGTAGTTGATAACATGCTGGCCAATATAATTAAATGGTATTTTATGTTGCTTTAAAATATTCAGTTTAAGCAAATATTTCTGATCTGGGTATGTACTGATTTTATTAGCAACAGTAAAACACAATGATGAAACTGCAACATGTTTAGAATAATTCACGAAACATTTTGTTGTGAAATGAGAAAAACAAACGAAAACTTAATTTTTAGATACTCAGGCACATCATTAAAAATAAACCTCAGCCATTTATTTCTAATGCTAGGATCTTTAGGAAGGCTATGCAAAGTTTTTGGAGTTTCTTTACATCCACTGATAATGTATGAGTTTGACGTCTCATTTGGTGTCATCTTTATCCAACACCAGTATTGCTCTTGAGATTGATGGAAAGACGTGTTGTTCAGAACACACCTTATATACAACGATGGCACATCATGTTAAGGGCGTGTTGAGAAGAATCAAGGCATCACAATTATCCGGATATTTCAAAAGGATAGAAGAGATAAGAATAATTCATATTTTAAACTGGGGAGTTTTAAGTTCTGAAACTTGCAGTATGGTTTTATTGTAGAGTAACCTCTTATACTGTATGTGTAAATAAAGAACATTTTAATTCTCCACTTCACGACCACTTTAAATGGAAAAAAAACCTCCAGAACCACTTGAACCATTTGATATATCCCCATGCATTTGCTCATTTCCTTATGTTTATATTAAGATTTTAATTGTTTATTAGGTTAAAAAAATGGGGGGGAAATTGCAGGTTTTGCAAGAGGAGAAACATCAGCTCTTCTTACAGCTTAAAAAAAGTCCTTCACGAGGAGGAAAAGCGTAGAAGAAAGGAGCAAAGGTAAGTAAACAATTTTTTTTTGAAAAATGCTAAATTAAGCTGTCATGTTCCTTGTTGTGATCTCAATTATGCACTTGATATTGGACATTGTGCTTAATTATTGTGCTACAATATATTTTTTATACATTGTTCTTTGTAATTATCACATTTATATAAATATTGGGTTACGCTTTATTTTAAGGTGTCCTTGTTACAGTGTAATTATACATTTAAGTATGGAGTAATATTAGGGCTCGACATTAAGCCTTGACTTGTGCTTGTCCTTCGGACAAGTAAATCAGACATTCACTTGCCCGAGTAAAAAAAAGTTACTTGTCCGGAGGAAAAAAGCTTTTTTTTGTGCGTAAATGTAATTTATTCTGAAGCTATAGTCTCATCAGTGCTCTATCAGGTCTTACTTTAATCAGCATATTTGTGATATTTGC
Source organism: Sinocyclocheilus anophthalmus (assembly GCA_018155175.1). NCBI lineage: Eukaryota > Metazoa > Chordata > Actinopteri > Cypriniformes > Cyprinidae > Sinocyclocheilus > Sinocyclocheilus anophthalmus. The sequence continues at coordinate 23,597 of JADLZN010001666.1, forward strand.
CTTAAATTGATATCTAGGACACTTTTTAACTTTGTGAAGGACAATATTTTCCTGACCTTATTGAATGTACGTGTCATTATTTACGTGAAATTCTTACATTTTAACAGTACATTGTTAGAATAATAAGACACTTTATGGTTGGTACTGATGCACCGATACAACTTTTTCCAGTACTCGCCCGATACTTTTATTTTTGGTACTTGCAGATACCGATACCTGTGTTTTCACAGCATTTTATTAATTTTTTTAAATATTGGGTACAGAAGCCAAAAGATTATGTATAATGTTAGTTGGTTACCTTAATTTATCAAATAGATACAGTCAAACCACCTTCACCTTCAACATTTCTCACATTATCAAACTTTATTCGCTATAGTTTAGAAAATGGAAATAAAATATAACAAGAACTCAGAGTCAAACGGTGTCAGAACAAATTCAGCTTGAAAATGTCAGATGACTTTGATAGAAAGGTATGTAATAGATTACAATCAAAAAAAATTAGACAGCTGTTGGTATGACAGTATTTACACAACTATCAATACTTATTCGGGCAACCCTTAGCCTTAATGACAGCATGTAGGCCCTGGGCTGCTGTCACCCCCACTTCATCATGCAAACGCTGAACTTCAATTTATTTTATTTTCCCAGACGTCTGTCTGAATAATTTTTGGTCCCCAATTTGTATCAGATTTACTGGTAGTCCACTGTAATTAATTCGTCAATGATGTTTCTAAGAAATCATTTGGTTTTTGTGTAATTAAATGTGTTATATGGTTAAACGTTAAAAAACAAAAAAAAAACAGTATTTTTCCCACATACGGTCATTATTGTTGTTTCTCCTCTATGCCCCGCCTTTTCGAAACGCGTCGATTTTTACAAAGCTCATTGGTCTGAAAGCGAGGTGTGCTGTGATTGGCCGGCTATCCAGTGCGTTGTTATTGGCCGAATATCTCAAGCGTGTGATTGAAATGTTACGCCCCTACCATATTGTTATGATGCCCTGTCAGGCCGGAGAGATGATTCAAAAACATTAAAACCCATAAGAAACGAGGCATTCGTTTGCATCCAGTGGGGACATAATTATGGATTATAATGACTTACACTGTCTTTTTAACATCCTTGCGTTGCAATCGCGCCGGGGGGGGGGGGGGGGGGGGGGGGGGGGCGTAACATAAAACACATGTCTTCATTTTGTGCTCGGAGAAATGACAAACAACAAGCCCTACTCTCCACTGCCCAAAAAACTCGCTTTAAATATATAACATATAAAAACTCTTTAAATATAAAAAACGTAATTACAATCTGTGAGTCAGAACAGCCATTGTAGTCTACTCTACCAGGATCAAGAAACAGTCCTCCATAAAATATGCTGCACACATCGGAATATGGTGGGTGAAGTGTTCTGGAATCAGTGGCTGTAAGATGCAACTTAACCACTGTTTCTAAGAGTCGTCCTCTTTTGGAAGGCCAACCTAAGTAGTTTCGCTTTCACAACGAAACCCAGCGTCACACACGGCAGCCTAGAGTGAGCGCTGCGTGCCTAGAGTGAGTCAGAGGAAGCGTGCTTTAGAACGTTGCGGCTGGCTGTGATTCGATGAGGCGACGTCTGAGGCTTGCGGCAAACCATAGGTGATGACCGGCTTACTCCGGCTTCATCCACGTGAAAGCCTTGGATCCGGTGATTGTATTTGTTGTCCAAGTTGTTGTATTTTCCTCACACCAGCCAATCCGCTCCAGGCATGACACAGCAGATATCTTACCTCTTTTGGAAGGCCAAAACAAAGTAGTTTCGCTTTCACACAAAAAAAAACAGCGTCTTCACAACATGGCGGCGGCAACAACAATACTACAGCAAGAGTAAAAGTTACGTCTTCTTTCTTTGCGTGACCATTTGGGTGGCTTATGCAAATCTTCCCACATCGTGACGTGGGGGCGTGTTAGAATGAGCCGTTTTAAGATAGGGGTGGTTGGACTCTTAACTTTATAAAGAATAGCTCTTTGGATTTGAGACTTAGTCTTTGCACTTTACAGATCTTCTTTATGCACCAAGAGCTTGTAACACTCCCAAAGAGAAGGAAAAATGTTAATCGCATCATATGACCCCTTTAAAAATTTTGTGATAAATTTGTCAGTTTACTTTATTTTTCTATCCTCACTTACATAAATTAACTATAGTGTCCTTCACCCACTAGTAAAAAAATATCAAAATTATATCTGGTCTCTGAATAATTTCTGGTTTGACTGTATATCCTTCTGTTATTTTCACACTTAATTATGCCCATTAAATTGTATTTTACAAGTTTTTGTTACTTTAACTGTTAATTTTTTTTGCTCTATGGTACGTCATCTTTAATTAATAGCATTAGAGCTGCTCCATTGCAGCGGCTTAGTACTGTAATCATGCGCTTTGCTGTAATAATGCAGTTATAAATCTCCTAACTGTGATATTTTCAGAAATATAAGTCACGTTTTTTTTCATCCAAAACGTGCAGCGATTTATTTGCCAAAGCCACTCATATAATGCAGAAAAACTCAAGCAAACCCACGTGACGTATTTGTAGTACTGGTGCGAATGAAGGGCAAGTAGTACGAGCCTAGCGCCATTTTTCACAAGCTGTAGATTCACTTTCGCAGGAAGTCATGATAATGCCTAAGTAAATGAATGTTTATAGTGAATCCCTATAATGGCTATTTTACGATATTATTTTAATCCAATGATGTTGTCTACGCTGGCAGAGATTTACGGGGCCGGGGGCCCCTGGGCTTGAGGTTATGTTTGGGCCACATACCTATACTACAAAGTGACGTGACATGTGGCCAAGTATGGTGACCCATACTTGGAATTAGTGCTCTGCATTTAACCCTTCCTAAGTGCACACACACAGCAGTGAAGACACACACACACCGTGAACACACACCAGAGCAGTGGGCAGCCATTTTTTTGCTGCGACACCCGGGGAGCAGTTGGGGGTTCGGTCCTTGCTGCAGGGCACCCATCGTGGTATTTAAGGTGGGGAGAGCGTATGGTATTGAAGGTGGGAGAGAGCGCTGTACATTCACTCCCCCCACCCACAATCCCTGCTGGTACGAGAATCTTTAACCACTAGCCTTCAACTAGAACATTATTATGGAGTAATACAAAATACACAAAAATTTAAATATGCTTTCAGGTTCATATACTGTATACAATTAATAGGCAACATGTAGCCTAGTCAAAGTTAAGATGTAATATTAAATAGTCACTATAATACAATAAACAGGAAAACCCTGAAATAACACTGAGCAGAAAAAAACAAAGAGATGTATTATGAAAATGTATTGGTCATAACGGTGTTCTTTTATGTCAGATTCTTACATTTAAACTCAATCTGAATCAAAAACATGTTGGCTATTAACAATGAAATTAAATCACTATAAACAAAATCCATAGATGGGTTTTGCATAAGTTATGTTAAGTTTAAATACACCATTTTAATGTAGACTTTAATGGATTGCATCGCATGGGTGGAAATAAGGCTACTGTTTTAAATATAAACTACAACTAGCCAGTATGTGGCAGCAAGAGACTATCTTAAATGAGTGAGTTAGAATCCTTAAATCAAACCGATTCTGGTGTAAAATGCTACTTCCGTACCTTATGCAAACGACTGTACTAAATTCTTTTTAAACCCTTTAACTGTCCTTGTAATGCTGAGCAACAAACACAGTTTTGTCAAAGACGCATTGTTGGGACACCAAACAGAATTTTGTTCGAACAGTTACTCAGTACTTGTTTATGTCATTTGCGAGTTGTGCAAATAATCGAAAAACAAGACCTAGTTTTGTGTGATAGGCTAACGATCCTATAGTCGGACGGCATTCACTGATTCAAATGCAGGGTACTTCAACCAATCCATGGCGTGACTTTTAGGCGAATATTCATCGACCTACTGCTCCATTATTTTACAAAGTTCGGAAAATTACTGATTATTATTGCTATTTGTTTGCTTTCTAATAGCACGGCTGCGACGTGCTGGCCGACTTTACTTCATTTCAGAGACCGTAAGTTACTAATCACAACTGAAATGCCATGATATTAGTACAATTGTAATTGGCTTACCGTATTATAATTAAACTCATGGACCTGAATTTCGTATTTGAAACATTTTTGGTGGAAAACATTCGGTACAAAATGCTGCAGAAATGGAATAAACCGGTGGGGGGGGTGGGGGACAGTTAAAAACACAAATTCACGGTAATTAAAACAGATTATTCTTAAAATTACAGTTACAAACTTAGTCGTCAAGCGGTGAGTGATTTTGCCTTTTGTTGTTAACATTAACAATAAGCCTAATTAATTATCATTGTTAACATTAGGTATGAAAGTGACGGCAGCTTTTAGTATACCTGCTGTCTGCCAGTCTGTGTTAAAGAACAAAAAAAATAAAAATCACTCTGCTCAAATCTGCTCTTTACTAAATAACTTTTTCATATTTAATATAGATTAATATATAAATATAATCTATAT
>JADLZN010001666.1:31282-53782 GCA_018155175.1 Sinocyclocheilus anophthalmus
GCTATTTTCGATATACATTTTGCCCCTTGGTAATATTATTAGAAAATTCGGGATTAGTTTCCCCTGTTATGCTGATGATACTCAACTATGTATTTCAACAAGACCAGATGAAACTTCTAAAATTATCTAAGCTAACCGATGTGGGTTAAAAATTTAAAAGATTGGATGACCAATAATTTTCTCCTATTAAATTCGGGTAAGACAGAGATATTACTTATTTGACCAAAAGACAGTACACAGAATCTCATGTTTTACAATTTGCAACTAGATGGATGTACTGTTACTTCCTCTACAGTCAAAATCTGGGTGTTATATTAGATAGCAACTTGTCTTTTGAAAGTCATATTTCCCATGTTACAAAAACATCATTCTTCCATCTTAGAAACATTGCCAAGTTTACGAAACATGTTACCTGTTTCTGAAGCAGAAAAGCTAGTTCATCCATTCATGACCTCTAGACTGTACTATTGTTATGCACTGCTAGGTGGTCCAAAATGCAGCTGCTAGAGTCCTTACCAGGTCAAGAAAATATGATCATATTACCCCAATTTTACAGTGTCTGCACTGGCTACCTATTAAGTTCCGTATCAGTTACAAAGTATTATTATTTGCCTATAAGGCCCTTAATGGGTTAGGTCCTGTGTACCTAACTAGTCTTCTACCGTGCTACAATCCATCACGCTCCCTAAGGTCGCAAAACTCTGGACTTTTGGTAGTACCTAGGATAGCAAAGTTCACTAAAGTAGGTAGATTTTTTTGCATTTGGCTCCCAAACTCTGGAATAGCCTTCCTGATAACGTTCGGGGTTCAGACACACTCTCTCAGTTTAAATCTAGATTAAAAACACATCTCTTTGGCCAAGCATTCAAATAATGCATCTCATAATCTTGTACTGCAGTACTGTACTGATGGAAATAAAATACAGTGATAGTCAGGCTCACTCTGAACAAATATCAATTGAAAGAATGAGCTAACCTATAAAGGAACACTTTTTATGAGTGTTGGAATATTGGACACAGTGGAAGTGCTAGGACGCATTTTGTTGTTATACACACACACACACACACACACAAACATGATCAAATAATGTGCAAAATAATGTGCATTTGATCAGTACTGATCAAATGCACATTATTATTCTTTAGTTTGGGTTAAACAAATAAATTTTGCTTGGTTGGAACAGCAGCTATGCTAATTATGTCTCTATTTGTTTCTCTGTTTTTGCCGCGGGATTGACACAAGCTTCAGTCTGGATCCAGAACACCTAAGAAGAGATGATGCCAACTTGGGCTGTGCGATTAATCGAAATAGTCATACAATCGCGATTTGAGCTTGTGCGATTTCTAAATCGATTTATAGCACAATTTTCCACGCCACCTGTATTATTCAATAACCAGACAAGAAACCAATATAAAGAGGTAGTACTGGTGGTACTGGTCTCTTTATTCCACGTGGAACAATCATCATATACAAATTACCACCCCACTCCTTAGCAAATGCACTTGACTTTATACAATCCCTTACTGCTACCTAGTGGACTAAACATCCTACTCATTACATCCCTTTTCCTTAAATAAATAACATTACTTCCATTTTCCTTGAATAAATAACATTACCTACTAAACCATTCACACTAAACACTAGTCCAACACCAAAACACTCCATTGCTCCATTTCACCCTTTACAACACATTCATTTTTCAATACCAAGATTATTTCCCTTTTCTTTCCAGTCTAACAGGTGGTTTTCTAACACGATTAGATCTTCGTAAGATTGGATTGTCAGTCTTTGGTATAGATGAAACCAGTTCAGGGGACTGTTCAAAGAGCTGAACCTCAGAAGGAGACTCAGCAACAGGAAGAGACACAGAGGGCATTTCTGGAGAAGATTTCTCAACTTCCTGAGAAGTTAGCCCATCCAAAGGAGACGGTTCTATATTTGACTTATAGATTTCTGCAGACTTCAACAAACTCCTCCGATTTCTCCTTAGCACTTGGCCATCCTCTGTTTGAATAAGATCTTATCTTGGATTTACTTCTTTTAGAACAACAGCTTTCTTTCGCCATCCTGTTGGCTCCTCAACTCTAACTACATCTTGCTCAGAAAGAGGTATCAGTTGCCGAGATCCCTTATCATAAAATTCTTTGTTTCCTTTTCTGATGTTGCATCTCTTTCAATGTCAAACTTTTGTTTTCTCTTTTAAGAGACAACTTTGGCAAAGTGTCATGCAGTTTACGGTTCATCAGTAGTTTGGCAGGAGATAACCCACAACTAAGTGGGGAGGAACGATAACTCAATGCCAGATATTCATCCGAATTGCTTGCAGCTGCTTTTTTCAACAGTCTTTTTACAATTTGCACCCCCTTTTCTGCTTTTCCATTTGCCTTTGGATAAAGGGGGCTCGATGTTGTATGCTTAAAGCCATATTGTTCTGCAAACTGTCTGAATTCACGACTACTATACTGAGGACCATTATCACTTTGCACAATGAAGGGAATTCTGATTAATTAACTTACTGATTAATTCCTCAATATGCATATTAATTCCAGGCCAATAAACAGCTTGTCTGGCTCGTCGCTTGCATTTTTCAATACCAAGATGCCCTTCATGTATACGACGAAGCATATCTTGACGCATTGATACTGGAATAACAATTCTACTGTTACGCAAGAACAAGCCATTACATACACTCAGTTCTGCCCTCATTGGAAAATACTGTGAGCACTTGCCTTTAATCCATCCTTGTTGAAGAACAATCACTCTCTGCAATTCAACATCCTTAGTCGTTTCCTCCACAATAAGTTTTAACATCTCATCTGAGAATGGTAAAGATGAAATCACTGTACTCACATGTCCTTCCACTTCTTCACTGAGATGACTGCTCTCTGACATCGGTGCTCGTGACAGTGCATCAGCCACAATGATATGCTTCCCAGATGTATACACTAGATTTAAATCATATCTTTGCAATTTCATCATCATGTGTTGAATTCTGGGTGACATATCCTTTAAGTTCTTTTGAATTATCGATATTAATGGTTTATGATCTGTCTCTACTGTAAAAGTAGGTAATCCATAAACATATCCATGAAATTTCTCACAGCCAAATAGTACCCCCAAAGTCTCCTTTTCAATTTGAGAGTACCTTTTTTCAGTTTGCGTCAGGGATCAGGAAGCATAGGCCACAGGTTTCCAGGAATCTCCACCAGCCTGAAGAAGCACAGCTCCTAGTTCATCCTGAGAGGCATCTGTAGAGATCTTAATTGGACGAGTGTAATACAAAAAAATCAAGAACCGGTTCCATAGTCAGAATCTCTTTTAACCTCTTCCATTCTTGATCATGTACGAAAGAACACACAAACTCTTTGTCATTTTGTAACAATGCTCTCATATGTGTGGTTTTAGCAGATAGATTTGGCAGAAATTTTCCTAGGAAATTTACCATACCCAAGGCACGTAAAACTCCCTTCTTGTCATTAGGTGGAGGCATTTCCAAGAGGGCTTGTACTTTAGTTGGATCTGGTTCCACACCTTTTGCAGACAGCTTGTTACCTAAGAAGGTTATCTCTGTGACTCCAAACAAACACTTTTTCTTGTTCAACTTTAAATCATGTGCTCGAATTCTTTCCATCAGTTTTAATAGTCGCTGATCATGTTGTTCAAGAGTGGACCGCCACACCACAAGATCATCAATATATACATGAACACCTTCAAGTCCTTCAATAAGTGTTTCCATTGCACAATGAAAAATCTCGGGGGCTGACTTAATCCCAAATGGAAGACGAAGAAAACAATATCTTCCAAAAGGAGTATTAAATGTGCAATATTTATTACTCTCAGAATTCAATCGGATTTGCCAGAAATCCTGGGATGCATCTAATTTACAAAAAAATCGAGCACCTGCATTTCACTAAGAATCTCTTCACGTGTGGGTATCTGATAGTGTTCTCGTTTGATGTTATCATTAAGATCTTTAGGATCTAGACACACTCTTAATTCACCATTAGGTTTTTTCACACACGTGATGGAGTTTACCCAATCAGTTGGCTGTTCCATCCTTTGAATGACTCCTAACTGAGTCATACGATCCAATTCTTGCTTTAAGGATTCTCGAAGAGGAACAGGAACACGCCAAGGAGCATGTATGACAGGTGTAGCGTCATCCTTCAATTGTATTTTGTAAGTATATGGAAGTGTTCCTTGACCTTCAAAAACATCTGGAAACTGATTAACAATGCCAGTAACACAGTCACATACAGTCTGAACGACTACATTTTCTTTGTTAACTTGATACACTCCTTTTAACCAATTGAAGGTCTTCACATGCTCTACCTCCAAGAAGAGATTCATGGCCATTGGGAACAACAACAAACATTAAATTTTGTGTCTTTCCTTTGACTTGTATCTTCAGTCTACAAATTCCTTGTGTTTCAATTGGTTGTCCATTATAGGTTTTAAGGGGAACTGTGCGTTTTTGAATTAGGGTTTTTTCTTTCAATGCTTTCACATCTCTGATGTTAAACAAGTTGACCTTAGTGTCTAACTTAAAAGGTACTATTGTCCCATTGGCCACAAGAGCAACAATCCACTTAGAGGACTGCACAGAATCCTCAATAGACACACCTTTTGCCTCGGCCAGAGTTGTATCCTCTTCAGAAACCATCTGCACATAAAAGGAATCACTCAAGGTATCACTCTCATCTGTATCCTCCACTACATGTACTCTGTTCCATTTTAAATTCTTTTGACAAGCACATTTTTGCAAAGTGGTTCAGGCCATTACATTTAGAACACCATTTACCAAATGCTGGACACTGTCTGAACTTATGTTTAATCCCACAGCGTTTACAAAGAAATGTTTCATTGTCAGTGCTTTTAAAGCTTCTTGCATTACCTCGTTTCCTGTCTCTGAAAGATATGGCATCGATGCCTGCGGCTGCATTCGGAGAGGACATCGCTGAAGAAACATCAAACTGCATCACTTGCTGTCTCGCTAATTCGCTCTCTCTCCACTGTGGATAAACGCGCTTGCTTTCTGAAAACACTGGTAAACTTGCAGTTTAGCGATCTCCCTTTCTATATTCTATTCCCAGATAAGTGTAATTCATCAAGTGTTTATTTACACGAGAGAGAGGGAAAGAGGCTGTGTATGTATGAATTACCACCGTCTTGCCGCGTTTTTCTATTAACAGTGGAGCTGTGGCTTTAATTCCTTTAGAAACGATGATGTTACCAGCTCCTTGTTGAGAAAGATTATGTAGCTCTTGAGCGATTAAGCTATTTTATTGATAAAATTGCGGGGCAGCACTAAAAAGTTTGTACGCGCGCGCAACGTGATCTGTGTGAGTGACTAAACTCGTGTGTGCATATAGATACAGTGAAGACAGTGCATTAGTTTAGAACTCTTCAAATTTTTATTTTTTTTAAATGTAGAAATTGTGTTAATTTGTGCAATAATAACCTACCAGCAATGTAAAGATGATTTTTTAAATATATATTAGTATGAGTACATTACAATATAAATGTATTAGAACGAGTACATTTATTATTTATGAGCTTAAAAACAAGATGCAAACAATCACAATATTGTACCTGGTGGGGAGTGCCCAATGTAAACATGAAACATGAAACTATATTGTACTGTGATACAGTTATGGAGGCCCTTCATAATGCAGAGGTCAGCTGCCTGCTCTGCCAATAGTTAGGAATGGCACTACAGTATGTGTGACAGGTAGAGGAAATAATTCTGCTGTATGGGTAAAAAGAAAAGAGAAAAAAATGTTACCCCACCACTTATTTTTTATCATTACTATCTTGTTAGCAAAATGTTGTGAATGTTAATCAAATCTAGTGTGTATTTTTGCAGCTATGCTATTAGTAAATGCATGTGAAGACATAATATTGTTACATGGGATATTAGTACGTTTGAGATTATTAAAGGAACTGCAGGGAAATTGAGTTCATTGTATATGCATTTCTCCATAAATATATGGGAAAGTGACATTGTTTCAATCAGTGATTGGTATCATTGTTGCATTTATACAAGTCAGTATTACATATGGAGAAGAAATGTATTTGCGTAAATGCAGTATTACTTCAATGTCTCAAAATATTACCAATACTACATTATACAGAGGTATTTTCAACTGTGTAAGGTTTTTATTATTATTATTAGCTCTAAAAAGGGACATATTTATGACGAATTATAACTGGTTATGATTCATAATAAATATTTAGATTATATATTCGAATTAACTGTAGCAGAATCAATATTACAATTATTTGATCTGTCCGTCCACCGAGCAGACAATATAATAATTTATCAATTCAAGGAATGTTTATTTTTCTGGCCACGGAACAATAAACTGTCCTTCTTTGTGCAGTGCTAGCAGTAATTTAGCAAAATGTAGCAAGGGTTCACACATTCATTGACTTCGAATTGCTAGCAGCAAACAGAGACAATCCGTTGTAAATATAAGGGATTTAATAAATGAAACTATATCTCAAACATATAACTAACTAAAACATATATACACAGAATGAAACAAAGTAAGGAAAAGAAAGAGAATAGAAAAAGAATGGCAGTATTTAACATCACTTAACCACAACCTCTGAAAAATCATCAAAGAATCCAAAAATCACCTTAAAAAGGGACTGAAACTTAAACACGCATCTAAATAATTTGAAGCGGTTACTTGCATTGGTTTCGATTGCTGAAGAAGAGTCCGGATGTGGTAGATAACGGAGGTCTTTTGATGAGCTCGCGAGGAGTCAGCTGGAAGTTTTTACTTATGGTTCTTCTGAAGAAGAAGTCCACAACGACTAACGTTACTTGAAAGTAAAAACTGCAGGAAAATAAAACTCAAGAGGAAGATCTTGAGAGTCTTGAAAGGTGTTGTCTCAAACGAAGAAGAGTTTCTGAGCAAAGATTATTTTGGGCTAATCACTTTTGATGGTTCCTATTCTGGGTGGACTGTCCAATACCAGGCGTGAATTTTTGAGCAGGAGAAGTTTCCTTTGTCTCCCTTTATGGCTCATTTGCATGTTTTATGCAAATTCCAGGTCTGGAATTTCTGTAGTTGTAACCCAAAATATAGTACAAATCGTATGATGTGTTTCACAATCACATAGTGTACATCATTGTTTGAGGAATAAAGTGCAGATAATATTGATACAATGAGAGAAACATTTAGAATAGATTAAACTAAAGATACATACATACACCTGAATATACATAGGGTGTTATGGTGTTTTAGGGCTTTAACGAATACAAATAACGAGTGGTAACTCATCTAATTTAATAGAGAAACGTACATACAAACAACAAATGCAATATAACAATATATTTGTAGAGTATACTAGATGTAAACGGTCTAGGTGTGGGGTATGTGTGTGTGTGTTAGTTACTTGGCCAGCCCAGGCCCCACATGGAGCGGTCATTGTACCAGCTCTTTGGGGACCGTGTTTGAAGTCAGATGGAGGCATTGCATGTAGTTGGTTTGGTCTGGTGCTAGTAATTTCCCTCTCTGAACGCTGCCGAGGAACCATTTCGCTTATATTTGTATATGATACCCCTTGTCACATAAATGTAAAGCTCTCGTGACCAAGTATACTTTTGTATTTACTATGCACATGCTTAGATAGCTATATTTAGGTGTGGGTTCTCTCCCTAAGCCCAGACAACTATACACAAATAGATTTACAGCCAGGATTATGTCCGCATGCACGTATACACTGCTATGGGGTTCTTTGTTTGCATGCTAGCTGCTCCTGCTCTATGTTGAATATGGTAAATCTACATTACCTAGTGTCTTGACTCTTTCTATTAACTCTATGAGTGCCCATTGGTTGACTAGCGATCTCCGCTTGATGTTCTATTTTGAGACTTTTTGGTGTGCATTTGATGATCAACTGTCATTGCATTTGGCGCTTTCCTTATTCACATGTGCTACAGTTTCACCTTGTGCACCCTGTACTCTGTGCCTAGGGGTAATAAACATCTGCACATCAGGTAGCAACTTTCTCCTCTGGCCCCTTCCTTTCCCTTCTCATGTTATAGCCCTTTCTGTTCCTCTTCATGTGTCCTCTAGTACTTATCATTTCACAGTGTGCGAAATAAGTTCTGGTGTGATCCCAAATTTAAGATATGCCCAGATTGTCGCTGCATTCCTCTAGGTTTTTTGGTATATGTTTATTCACTTCTTTCCCCCCTTTTTCTGCCACTATTCCCTTCATATCCTCGTGTTGACAGCAGATTCCATTGGAGAATTATCACAAAATACCTTGTGATGAAGAATACTCCTAGCATATGACAAAGGCTTCAGCGCCGTGCCCATGTTTTCCTTTTTCTGATCCCAGGTACTTACAAACAGCCACTCATTGTTGACTAATCTCAAGGTTTTCTTTCCTCCTTTCCTCTCTTTTCCTTTCCTCCTTCTTCCCTTCGGCCACGCAATCGCTCATCCATACTTGTGATAGGCCTTCCGGACATTTCTTTCTTCAATCTTCCTTTTCCTTGTCCGGCTCTTGGCTACCCGTCGCGCCCGCGCCCCATCTACCGGACACCCATCAGGCCGCGCGTTCCTCACTCTGGGCGATCTAGCTTGGTGTCCCGCCCTCTTATCCTATTGTTGTTCCTGAAGTCCGCGACCATTCCAGGCGCTTGTAGATGACATGTCCTCTCTAGGGGTTTATCCACCCACTATGGGCCGGCGATAAGGAAAGTGGATGAGGTTCTCTCGCGATAGTGCTGTGTACCAATCTATCCGGGACGACCACGGCCACTGGAGCCTGCCGTGACTACCAGTCTGACTCGCTTCCTTCTGAATTAATAGAAAGAAACCAGAAAGATTTTACCAGCAAACATAACTATAAGAGTAGCACTGCCTTTCTTATTAACCCGATTACCCCTCTCCCCCTCCTCCCTCCCTTTGTACGTTCAGTAAATAGGGTGCGTACTGGAAGTGTTTTCTTTTTGATTTTTTCCACGTTTCGTTAAGGTAATGTACGCCCCCTAAAATTATCCTTAATCCGATTTTTTGCATATTATCAGAACATGTGGTTTTTTGTTAGGTGTAACCGCTAGCGTTAAAGAGTCGATTGTGATCTGTCTTATATCTAGAGGTACAATACTCTTCCCTCAGGGACAGTTATGTGTCTGCCTCTTGAACAATGTTAGGTAGGTTATTCCAGAGTTTGANAGGAGCAGAAGACCACCAGGTCAGAGCAGGCGGAGCAGGAAGCCAAGGTGGAGCAGAAAACAATTTCAGTGGAGACGATCGCACAGGTTAACAACGGCCTCTCAACGGCCGTAACAGGAGAAGAAGAGAGTTCATGGATGGCTTTCTCAGTCATGATAGGGTGGACTGTGAGTTCATGGTTGGTTTCCATGGCCATGACAGGACAGACAGAGAGTTCAAACGGCCTCCTTGGCTGTGGCTGGGCAGGCAGAGAGTTCATAAACAGCCTCCTTGGCCATTACAAGACAGGCAGAGAGTTCATAAACGGCCTCCTTGGCCAGAACAGAACAGACAGAGAGTTCATGGATGACCTCCTTGGCCGGAACAGAACAGGACGAGAGTTCATGGCGGGGGGGGGGACCCTCCTTGCCGTGACAGACAGACAGTGAGTTTATGAACGGCCTCCATGGCCTTGACAGAGCAGACTGTGAGTTAATGAACGGCCTCTATGGTCTTGACAGGACAGACAGAGAGTTCATGGACGGCCTCCTTGGCCATGACAGGACAGACAGAGAGTTCATGGATGGCCTCCTTGGCCATAAGGCAGACAGAGAGTTCATGGACGGCCTCCTTGGCCGTGACAGGACAGACAAAGAGTTCAGAGTGGACTCTGGCCACCTCTGGACGGTTCGCAGCAGAAGGCCGCCACCTCGGGAGGTTCGCGGGATTGAAGCACAACCTCTGGTGTAAACCCCCCCCCCCCCCCCCCCCCCCCCCCCCCCCCCCCTCTGTGACAGGAAGGCCTCTGGGGATATCAGGACAGGAGGGCTTCTTGGCAGACTCATGACAGGACATGCCTCTGGGCATACTCAGACCTGGAGGTCCTTTGGGCATATCTCATGACAGGACATGCGCTCTGGGCAGACTCACTGCGGAGGGGCCTCTTGGGCAGACTCATGGACAGGAGAGCAGTGTGCAGCCCAGACACACAAAATGTGATCGCCCTTATGGGCAGCGCAGTAGACAGAGGGAGGTCCGCCGGGCCTGAGAGTGTCAAGGCTGTGAGGCTTGGGAGCGTAGAGACCACTGGGATGCCAGCCGCTCACACTGACATCAGTGGGTCCATCACACTGGCAATCAATCTCGTCTGCCTTGGCCCAAGCGCCGTATCCAAAGGGGCTTGGGTACTATAGACCCGCCCCCCCAAAAAAATCCTTAGAGGAAACTTGTATGACAGCCGTGGCGTGGCTGTACATATTGGGCCTGCATCCGGACAACAGCATACAGAGACCAAATCTAAAGTATAGACCTCATCAAAAACATCTGCTTCTGCGCCGTCATCTTAGACATCTTGTGAATGCACGAAACTTCCCCGCTGCATCTGCTAAATGTAAGAACTGCAATAAGACAGGACATTTTGCACGAGTCTGTCATTCAGCTCCTACGCATTCAGTAGATTCAGTTGAATTACCAGAAGTCTGTATCCTCCATCTGCCTGGTGCAACTGACCATTTGGTGTGTGATGTGACCATAAATACTACACCTCTGCTACACAAGTGACTCTTCACTTACAGAGGACTCTGTTCCTCGTATTCATTCTGCCAAAACAATGGATTATCTTATATCAACTGTGCATTCTGTTAGTTTTGCAAATTTGTATGTTTCACCGGCCCACGAAGAAATGTAGAGCTGAGTATCATCAGCATAACAAGGACATTAACACCATGGTTCCTGATTATATCTCCCAAGGGTAAGATGTACATCGTGAAAAGTAACGGCCCTAGTACTGAGCCTCGTGGTACTCCATACTAGGGTTGTGACGGTGAGAAAATTTTCCCACCGGTTAATCGATGTGTGACGAGATTTTTGGTTTCCGAGATTTTCTGTTTCAGTGGGCGGAGCATACATTAATATTCATGAGTTTCCCGGACATGCACGTGGAACGAGGTGGAACTGAGAATTTCAGTTCATGCTCCTTGTATCTCAGCAGGTTTAATGGGATATTTAAAAAAAAGGTCAATATATTTAGTGTTGCACAAACCTAGGTCTAAACTACATTTGTTCATCATTTCGTAACAGTTTACAATGTTTTTATTAGTTTACAGTGCACGTTTTGTGCAGTCGTCGCTGACTGAATAATTGCAGGCATTCTTTGTGTAATGTTAGGATAAAGCACAGCAAATTTCAGCTAGTTGTAGCCTATACATTGATTTCAGTTCTTTGTGCTCTTCATTTGTAGCTTGTGATGCTTTAAAATGGTGTTTGTTATTAGTTGTTATCATTTGTTGAATACATCACTGCCTGCAACACATGAAATAAACGTATATAAACTTATCTGTGGACATATAGATTTTTTTGTATACTGGTGTATGAGCCATGTCTACTTACCCCGTCAACGTGTCCATGTTGTCTGTTTAATTGTCTGCTGTCTGTTGTAAACGATGATTACAAGCATACACGGCTGCCAAAACATAATTTTTTCTTTTTCCAATGTAAAGTATTTAAATACTTTTTACAAACAAATATACATGTCAAATTAAGATTATACAAGGTTGAAGGTTTCAGTTGCACAGTGAACCACAATCCCAGAACGCCGGAGATTACAACTCCACAGGCTTCCATAGTACACAGAGCCACTACCATTAATTATTTATGTTTTTATGCTCTTTGTTACATTTTAAGCTTTAACGTCATCGTTCTGGCCATGGAATGAAATAATATCACCACCATATCAGTGTCCTAAATAAACATTTTGCACTGACTGATGTTATTCGTGTCATCTGTTCTTTTTACATGTGTTGCACGGTGACTGTACCTGATTATACACGATGATCGTGATACAAATCATGGTCTAATTGTGCACGACAAACACTCAGCAACATTATTTATAGGCAAGTCCCTAAGTTTTCACAAACTATATATAACTCTTAATAGGCTTTATTTATATAATTATATATATATATTATAGATATATATATATATATATATATTCATAAACTGTTCCCTCCTGGTGGAATGACCTGCCCAACTCAGTCCGAGCAGCCGAGTCCTTAGCCATCTTCAAGAAACAGCTAAAAACACATCCCTTCCATCTTTATTTTACCCTCTAACTCTAGCACTCTCTATTCTAATTCTATTTCATCTATTTGTTGACTTGACCCTCTAACACTTGCACTCTCTATTTGTTTTCCAACTGCTTGTTTTCTTTTAAAAAGGCCTCTTAACACTAGCTTTCTCTATTATTTTTCTATTCTATCTACTTGTTTTTTTTTTGTTATGTGTATGTATGTGTAAAGCGTCTGCTAAAGACTACCTAAATAAAAGGCCTCTAAATAAACAAATAAAGTGAATACGATTGGATGTGGCCTTGATTAGCTTGTGATAAGATGTTGGTAAAATGTGTGTTGGTGTGGATGTTGATGTTATGTGAGACAGACAGTCTCATGTTGACATTTTGTTTTTAAAAATATGAATTCAATAGTGATTCACACTCAAAATCCAGGAAAATTTTAGTCATGGAGGATGCCATTAATAAAGTAAAGTTTTCCTGAATTTTGAGCATGAATCACTATTGAATCCTTGTTACAAACTAAAAAGATTTATGCACCAAAACAAGACAACATAGGAGACATAGGAGAGTGTGATGTTAACGTCCTTGTAGAATCTATTGTATAAAAATATGACATAATAAAGCTAAAAAAACAAACATTTCTTCACTTGATTCTGGCATTTGATACAGGACATTACCGTTCAAAAGTTTGGGATTACTATGATTTTTTTTATTTTTTTTAAGACCTTTATATTTTTGTTCTTCAAGGATGCATTAATTTAATAAAAATGACAGTAAAGACATTTATAATGTAAAAAAAATATTTCTATTTCAAATAAATGCTGTTCTTCTAAACTTTCCATTCATCAAGGAATCCTGTCGCTGTATAATGGTTTCCACACTTCATTAACCAGTACAACCATTTTCAACTGTGATAATCATAAATGTTTCTTGTGCAGCAAATCATTATTAGAATGATCATGAGACACTAAAGAGGAGATTGAGATCTGACATCACAGGGGGGAAACCTTTATTTTAAATTGTAAAATTATTCCACAATATTAATGTTTTTTTAATATTTTTAATCTGATGCAGTTGGTGACATGAACAAAGAACCTTACTAATACAAATCCCTAGAACAGTATTGTATATATCATATCAAAACAAGCACAAGCACACTTATGAACATTTGTTAATAAAATTATTTTTAACATGAAATTAGTTTCTTATTCCATTCCATAAAATGCAGTGAAGTATTTGTTTTCTCATTTACAGTGTGCCAAATGTAGGCTACTTTTTAAACTTTTGTCCATACCATTTTGTTTAAACCAAAATTTACTAATTAAAGGAACACTTCCATGCTTGTGTGTGGTCTTAGATTCTATTCATTTTGTAAATATAGCCTAAGCCTAACAGTTTAAGAACAATTACACCAGGATAGATGAAAAACGATTAGTCCACAAATACAAGTTTATTTCAGCTGTTGTACTCAAATGATAACAACTAACAACAGACATAGATTTAAAGCATTGCAAGCTACAGCACAACGAACTGAAATCAAAGTAAGTTAAGTGTGCTGAATGTATGCAAATACAATCATTCAGTCAGCGACGACTGCACAAAACGTGCAAACTAATAAAAACGTTGTAAACTGTTACGAAATGATGAACAAATGTAGTTTAGGCATAGGTTTGTGCAACACTGTAAATATATTTACCTTTTTTTTAAATATTCCATTAAACCTGCTGAGATACAAGGAGCATGAACTGAAATTCTTAGTTCCACTTGGTTCCACGCGCATGTCCGAGAAACTCATGAATATTCATGTATGCTCCGCCCACTGAAACAGAAAATCTCGGAAACCAAAAATCTCGTAACACCGGTAATACCGGTATCACAGTGGGGGCGGGGCGTTCCCTCTTTTCCTCCGCTTTTAAATAGCTTAAAAGCGCCGTGCGCATTTTACTTTCATTGAATTAACAGCAGTTTGGTGTCAATTGCTTGAATGCAACAGCCAAATACAACGTCAAACTCACTTTAGCTTATATATAAAACATATAACTTTTATTAACAAAACAAATAAAAAAAAACACACCATGCTAAAAGGGCAGGCTATGCCTAATATAAAATAACAAATAACTTACATAGGTCGACACAACTGCAATAATAACATGTATTAATATCACAAATAAAATTATAAAGCTGTAGACTTTTATTAGCGAACGAATGTCAAATAAAATACTAAATACGGTTAAATAAAAGTAAAATCAGCAAACAAGTGGAACCAATAAAACAATGGTAAAAAAACTTCCAACATCACCTTAGATAAAAGAAAAAAAAAAATCTTTTCAAGAATCCAAAATATTGCCAAACAGGCGCGCTTTTGCATTTAGTTCAAATCATCCGCAATCGTCTTGTCTGTCTAACCCCTCTCTTCTTGTCAGTCAGCTCGACTCACTCTCCTCACTAGAGAAATGAAATCTGATCTGTGATGCGACTGTCGTTCGGCACGCTGCATTGAGCAGCCGCGTTCGGTTTTTAATTGTAGTGTCTGTTCTTTTGCTCAACTAAATTATTTTTATTACTATAAAAATCAAAACGACGGTGGGGGTCGGTGACATAAACGGTGTTGCGGCTTAACACCGGTATAACCGTCAGCACCGTCTATCGCGACAATCCACTCCATACTGCACTTGTTATCGATATGATACCTCTTCATTCACTTCTACGAATTGATGGCGGTCAGATAAGTAAGATTTGAACTATGCTAATGGACTTCCATTAATGCCAACAAAGTTTTATAGTTTATTCAAAAGAATGTTGTGGTCAATATGTCGAACGCAGCACTAAGATCCAATAGCACTAATAGAGAGATACAACCACGATCAGATTGATAAGAGCAGGTCATTTGAGAGCAGTCTCAGTACTATGATAAGGTCTAAATCCTGACTGGAAATCCTCTCAGATACCATTTTTCTCTAAGAAGGAACATAGTTGTGAGGATACTACCTTTTCTAGTATATTTGACAGAAAAGGGGGATTTGAGATCGGTCTGTAAATTAACTAGTTCTTTGGGGTCAAGTAGTGTTTTTTTTTATGAGAGGCTTAATAACAGACAATTTGAAGGTTTTAGGGACATATCCTAATGACAATGACAAATTAATAATAGTCAGGATCTATGACTTCTGGAAGCACCTCTTTTAGGAGCTTAGATGGTATAGGGTCTAACATGTTGTTGGTTTAGATGATTTAACAAGTTTATACAATTCTTCCTTTTCTATAGTAGAGATTGAGTGGAATTTTCCTCAGGGGATCTATAGCACACTATCTGATGCGTTACTGTAGCTGACGGCTGCATGGTTACAATTTTATCTTTAAAAGTATCGATCTTGGAAGTAAAGTAGTTCATAAAGTCATTACTGTTGTGATGTTGGAAATGTCAACACTTGTTGATGCTTTATTTTTCATTAATTTAGCCACTGTATTGAATAAACAGCTGGGGTTATGTATACTGGTGATGTCTTTGTTTACAGGAGACCGTGTCATCAATGAACTACCTTAGCATGATGGCCATTTTTGGTTTTGTTGCCTTCTTCAAAGTGGGGCCTTGGTTCTTTGTGGCTGAACTCTTCTCACAAGGTCCCAGACCAGCAGCCATGGCAGTAGCAGGCTGCTTCAACTGGACAGCCAACTTCCTCATTGGCATGGGCTTCCAGTATGTCGCTGTAAGAGTACAGGAAACAGCAACAGCTAGCAATGGTTCACTTAGCTGCTTATGGCATCAAAATGTGCTATAAATCCTAACCCTAACCGTCAATCTCTCCTTACCACAGAACCTGTGTGGGCCATACGTTTTCCTCATCTTCGCTCTGCTTTCTGGTCTTCGCGTTTTTCCGAGTTCCTGAAACACGAGGCAAATTTTTTGACCAGATCTCCAGCCACCTTCCACCATCATCCACAAAACATGAAGGATATGGTTCAGGGGAAGCACAGTACAGAACTGGACTACCTAGGCTCTGATGGGACAGAGAACTGAGGCTTGAGTACAAGAGAGATGGTGAAATGGGGGCCAGAATGACTGCAACTGTTCTTTGAGGCTTGGAGAGGAAAATGGGATGCATACCAAAAAGAGAACATTACTACTCAGAAGAGAGTAAGGCATTTGGTATTTGGATATTAGGTATTATAAAGATGGATGTTGGACAATGGAAGAGAGAGCAAGTTTGAGTTTTTAAAAAAAGAGCAACAGACTTTAGTTTTGGAATCCCGCACTTTAAAATGCACATAGGTTTCCATATGCCATGAAACCAGTTATGCTTTTGCATACAACTATAGTAGACATAGACTACGCTTTAAGTTCCTAGCATTATTTAAAAAGGTTTTAGTAACAATGTGTCAAATACTTATAAAATGCTTTTTAACAGTTTTTGCACAAAGCTAAAATTTCATTTGCACATTTTTAGTGCTTATACTGTGGTCATTCACTATCCTTGACACATTACAAAAACAAATCATTTCAAACAAAACCTCCAACATTCTTACAAATCAGTTTTAAATACAGCATCATACATTTAAACATGCACATTTCTATTCACTAGAACTGTTTGTATAGAACCCAACTGAATTAATAAAAAAAAAAACAAGGTGTGCTATGTGTAAAATAAAAAAACTATACTCCTTATGTTCAATTCTGTTGTCATTGTATGCCACATTTTGAGGTGTAAGCTAAGTGTAACTTTTTGACAACTTATATGGTTGAATAAAACATGTTTTCGTTCTCTGACAATCTTTTTAAGAACTGTACGTGCACAAAAATGTTGACCAGTTTTTCAACAAGGTTTGGTACAAGAGTGCAAGTATAAATTGATACATTACGCTTATGCATATGCTACTTTTACATTTTGAGATGTCAATCATGAATGCAGACTTCTGAATTTTCTGTCAAGAATGACCGGCACAAACACACTTAATCAGACCAAAAGGTCCAAAGAAGAGTCAGAAGGCTTTGCAAATACTTTATTTACTTCACTGGCATTGCACATTATCCCCACCAAAGAAAGGAACATACCAAAAGAAAAGAAAAAGGGACTATCTTAAACCAGTTTGTATTTTGATTGGATGCATATTTTCCCTTTTTATCTAGTTATAAGTAAGAGAAGAGTCTATGGAGGGCTCATCACACTGGATGGCATTTCCTCTCACTGGTGAACTTAAAGTAGCCAAACTGGTCAAGTTTTCTCTACTGCTCATCGCCCATAGTACAGAACAAAACTTCAAAGGGGAAATATTGCAAATATAATGGGCTTTCAGAGCAGGTTTCTCTCTCTTTTTTTCAATTTTAAATGGCTAAAGATGCATCAACCCAACCCTCCCTTCTCCACCAGCCCTTCCTCTCCATCCATCCTTCTCTTTCTCTCTCCCTGACAGATAAATGATCCTGACCTCAAGTGGTGAATCAAGTTGGGGGAGGGACAAGGATGTAGAAGTGAGGGGCAATTGTTTGCACAATGGTTGAATGTTTGACGAGACAAGCAAGGTCCTACCCCCATACTAACCCAACCAGAAACCTATGCAGAAACACAGGAAGAGAAAAATGTGAGGTATGAAAGAGAAAAAACAAAGATACAGGCAAAAAGGTAAGACATTGGGAGATGACAACATTTATGGTTAAACAAGGTGAATTTACATATAAAACATTTCAAAAACTAAAATCCAGTAAATGCTTAATTGCCTTTGCCAGCTGAAACTTAAAAAGAAGTTGTAGAAAACAAATTAATGCATCACTAAAAGGGATAATTCACCCAAAACGAAAATTTGCTGTTAATTTACTCATATCTTTTATAGCTTGAGGATAAGTAATTTTTTCTTTTTCAGAGAACGGTAGAATAAAAAAAAAAAAAAAGATTTTTAGCTGAAACCATGGTTCTTGGCGATTCATAAAATGCCAGTTGACAGCTACAGTCATTTTGAGAGACAATAACAACAAAACAGCATATCAGCTCACAAAAATATATACCTTGTGGGCTCCGGACAATTCTAGAGAAGTTCTTAGACGTCAAATTATCGGTCCTGGAAGAAAAATACATTAAGTGCATATAAAGTAAATAAACTAGTCTTAAATCAACTCACATTTTTAAATAAACCATGAGAAAAGAGAATCTTAAAGGGATAGTTTCACCCAAAGGAAAAATCTGTCATTAATACTCACCCTCATTCGTTCCAAACCCGTTCATCTCTGACACAAATTAAGATATTTTTTATGCATTCTGACAGCTCTCTGACCCTCCCATAAACAGCAAGGTTACTACCACGATCAACGTCCAGAAACGTAACAAGGAGATCGGTAAAATAATCCATGTGACATCAGGGGTTCAACCGTAATATTACGAAGCTACAAGAAAAAAAATAATAAAAAATTACTTTGTCTCCACCCTAGCGCCATTTTGGAGAGTATCCACTGAAGGCAAACAGCGCATGTTGTTCTGTCAGGCGCAACACACAGAGACTAATTGTTGAATAAAGTCGTTTTTTTTTCCTTTTGCGTACAAATTGTATTCTTGTAGCTTTGTAATATTACGCTTGAAACTGATGTCACATGGATTATTTTTTACGATGTCCTGACTACCTTTCTGGCTGTGATCGTGTAGTACGACTTGCAGTCTCTGGGATGTGCAGAGAGCTGTCGAATGCATCAAAAATATCTTAAAGTTGTGTCAGAAGATGAACGGAGATCTTACGGTTTTTGGCTACTACATGATGGTGAGTATTAATGATGACAGAATTTTCATTTTTGGGTGAACTAACCCTTTAACTCAATTTAGCTCCTTCATTCAAGTACTTGGTTCATGCATACTCGTATAAGCAGCTTATCAGCTCTTCGGTCCGAGTCCAAACAGTTTCCTCCGTTCAGTGTACTATTGGAGTAACCGGAACGCTGAATGAGTTGGCAAAAACTAGCATCACAGGATTATATACGCCGATATAGTGGCTCATTTTAAGTCAAGAGTGACTGTCGGCCACGTTCAAAAGAGAGTTTTGATTGAGTAACTTGTAGATCTGTGCTGGCTTGAGCCAAAAACGGTTTCAGATGGTTTAGTCCAATTTAGTGAACTGGTTCATCCAGTTCACTCAAAAGAACCGGTTCAAAATAATGATTCAACGCAACTGAACACTCCTCTGGATGTTTTCTTTGCACGACCGATCATTTCGCTTTATAAGACCAAAATATAATTGTCAGGAGCCACATATTAATTTTGTGTGGCCTGACATACTACTTTTTTTTTTTTTTTGACCCTTAAAGTGACAGTAGCCATTGACTTGAATTTTATGAATCACCAATGACCATAGTTTCAGCTAAAAACCTTTACTGTTATACTTAAGTTACATTTTGGATGGTCTGAGGATAGGAAAATTAACAGCAAATGTTAATTTTTTGGTGTAAAACATCAAATTAGGCCTTTCGGAATATAGAGTAGCTGCTGCTTAGTTTAGCCTGTGGTCAAGCTGACAACATCTGTTGTATTTCAGCAGCAGTTGCAGTTTGAAGGCCAAAACTATTTACCACCTTCAAAACACAGCACCAGTTTAGCTCAGGAAGTCTCACCTCTTGCCGGAGGTCACATGATTCCTTCCAGGTCACAGATATCATTCTGAGGGCTTGGAAGCTGTGGGAGGATGGGTCTACACAGGGAGAAAGTGTTGTTAGTGCACATGGGGTAGTGGGCACATCCACATCACATTACAAATGCCAAGAAACAACAAATGGCCAAAATACTGTTTGAATTTTAATAAATATATATATATAAATAATATTAGGGTGTAGCGGTTCACAAAATTCAACGATTCGGTTCAATACTATACAGTGGTCTCACAGTTCAGTACGTTTTCAATTCAGCAAAAAGAAAAAAAATGCCAGAGAAATTCTTGATTTAAAATTTTTTTTTAATCAGGATTTGTTTTGCCCTGTTTGAATCAGTTGGAAATGCCTGCCTAAATGCTGCGGGGATAGTTTGTAGAGCGTGTTTGTCTCCTTGTTTTCGTTTAGTTCCAGAATTCTGATATCAATAGGAACAATATTTTAAAAAGCCTCAAACTGCCAAGAATGCCCACAACAGATGTCTGTACCTACAGACTTCTGAAAAATGAATTTGCCAAGTCTATGAAACCTCCTATAAAACTATATATTTTACGGAAAAAAAAAAACTGCACAAATAAATTAATGTTCACCTTTTATTTGTATTTAGCCATACAAACAAAAAATTTTTAAATCACTATCAAATAAATGTAAAAGACTCTCATGCTCACCTTAATATATTTAACTTTATACCATAACATAGGCTGATTATTCTTATAGATTGAAACAAAAGTGCTTCAGCCAGGATAAAGAATATGAAAAGTGCTCAGTTGCTGCAAAAACAAAAAAAAAAGTTTCACGGACAGCAGGAGGTGCTTCTGGAGCGGTAGTAACAGTGGTTTCCCTGGTAATGGCTGTAATCAAAGCAGCTCCGCTCATGAATGCTGCTTTATCAGATAAAATGAAAATGCCATCGAAACTTTTATGAAGACAGTTGGTTCCCTTCAAAGACATTCATATAAAACACCTGTGCTGCGTTTTGGTTTTGAAACGTGCAGTGCTCATGTTTATTCAATGAAGTCAAACACCACAAATAAATCAATGTATGGGAAACACTGGTAATGTGTATCGAAATATCGGAAATGTGTTTAAAAATAATTTCACCGTTATTGAAAAATATATATATATTGCCATATGTATTGATATTAAATTATTGTCCAGCACTAGATTTAGTCCAGCCTATGCCTGACTGGAGCAGTGTTTTTCTTTGGGGGGTGTTACGTCGTTTTGGCTGCCCTGTTGAGCACAGTGGCACTGAGAACATTATATTTCACACACTTTATTTTATTCTCCAAATGTAATAGGATTAGTCCAACGAATCGTTCAGTTTGTAATGCGTACTGAACCCTCATATATACACACACACACATATATATATATATATACACACACACACTATATACCACACACACATATATAATACATATCTACACACGACCCCACACACACACATATATTATACAAGCACCCCACACACACACAATATACACACACACACACACACATATTATAACACCCACAACACCACACCACATATACTACCACAGAGACACACATAATAACAACACACACACACATTATCTATACCCCACACACACATAGATTACACACACACACACCTATATACACACCACACCATATATACAACACACACACATATTAATACACCACATAACACACACACACACACACACATAACACACACATATATTATATTCACACACACACATATAACACAAAGCACACACATTATACACACCACACACGACGACACACATATATAACAACACACACACTATATATCTACACAACACCTACACATTATATACACACACCACACCTAATATACCACACCACATCCATAATATACACTCACACACCCCCACACACCCACACCCATATATATACACACACACACCATATATATACCACACACACACACACACACACACACACACCGACACACCCACACACACATATGACACCACACACACCACACACACAACACACATATATATACACAACACCCACACCACCACATATATATACACACACACACACGAGACACCAATATATATACACCCCACCCACATATATTACACACACACACACATCCATATATATACACACACCACACACACCCACATAATACACACACACACACATATCTACACACACACACACACACACCATATATACACACACACACACACAACACAATACAACACACAAACACAACACAACACACACACACAACACACACACACCCACACACACACCCACACACACACCACACACACACACACACACATATTATACACACCACATATAATACACACACACCACAACACACACACCCACACACATATATCACACACACATATCTATCACACACACACACCACAACACATTTTACACAACACAATTATACAAACACACACGTACACATATATATAACACGACACACATAATATCCACATCACACACCACATTAATACCACACACACACACACACCCCACATATATACACACACACACACCCACACACACACACATATATTAACACCACACACACACACACACACACACATAGATAAACCACACCCCACACACACAAACACACATAATATACACAACAC
>JADLZN010001666.1:56282-69256 GCA_018155175.1 Sinocyclocheilus anophthalmus
GATGATTTGAATCTTCGAATCGAGGTCGAACCTGCGTGTGGTGGCCTCTGCTGGCACCATCTACTTCCTCTTTCTTCCTCCCCGCTTCTCCCAAAGAGAGACAGGAAAACTGCTCACTGACCAGTTGGTGCACTACAACAATTTAGGCTGTTTTAAAGTCTTATCATACCAATATTTACAGTTCACATTGAACACACACTAGATTACGTTTATATGGACATCAGTAATCTAATTATTTAACTTGTTCTAAATAAGCCAATATTATGATTATGGTGTTTACATTACTTATAGAGTATTATTTTCATGTTCCCGTTTTACATGTTATAGTACATACAGTGGGGAAAAAAAGTATTTAGTCAGCCACCAATTGTGCAAGTTCTCTCACTTAAAAAGATGAGAGGGCCTGTAATTTTCATCATAGGTATACCTCAACTATGACAAAATGAGAAAAAAAATCCAGAAAATCACATTGAGGATTTTTAAAGAATTTATTTGCAAAATATGGTGGAAAATAAATATTTGGTCAATTACAAAATTTCATCTCACTACTTTGTTATATATCCTTTGTTGGCAATGTCAGAGGTCAAACGTTTTCTGTAAGTCGTCACAAGGTTTTCACACACGGTTGCTGGTATTTTGGCCCATTCCTCCATGCAGATCTCCTCTAGAGCAGTAATGTTTTGGGGCTGTCTCTGGGCAACACGGATTTTCAACTCCCCCCTATGATTTTCTATGGGGTTGAGATCTGGATACTGGCTAGGCCACTCCAGGACCTTGAAATGCTTCTTACGAAGCCCCTCCTTCGTTGCCCGGGTGGTGTGTTTGGGATCATTGTCCTGCTTGAAAGACCCAGCCACGTTCCATCTTCAATGCCCTTGCTGATGGAAGGAGTTTTCACTCAAAATCTCACGATACATGGCCCCTTTCATTCTTTCGTTTACACGGATCAGTGGTCCTGGTCCCTTTGCAGAAAACAGCCCCAAAGCATGATGTTTCCACCCCCCTGCTTCACAGTAGGTATGGTGTTCTTTGGTTGCAACTCAGCATTCTTTCTCCTCAAGTTGAGTTTTTACCAAAAAGTTATATTTTGGTTTAATCTGACCATATGACATTCTCCCACTCCTCTTCTGGATCATCCAAATGCTCTCTAGCAAAACTTCAGACGGGCCTGGACATGTACTGCTTAAGCAGGGGGACACGTCTGGCACTGCAGGATTTGAGTACCTGGCGGCGCAGTGTTTTACTGATGGTAGCCTTTGTTATTTTGGTCCCAGCTCTCTGTAGGTCATTCACTATGTCCCCCCGTGTGGTTCTGGGATTTTGCTCACAGTTCTTGTGATCATTTTGACCCCACTGGGTGAGATCTTGCGTGGAGCCCCAGATCGAGTTAGATTATCAGTGGTCTTGTATGTCTTTTATTTTCTAATAATTGCTCCCACAGTTATTTTTCTTCACACCAAGCTGCTTACCTATTTTAGATTCAGTCTTCCCAGCCTGGTGCATGTCTACAATTTTGTTTCTGGTGTTCTTTGACAGTTCTTTGGTCTTGGCCATGGTGGAGTTTTGGAGTGTGACTGTTTGAGGTTGTGGTCAGATGTCTTTTATACTGATAACGAGATCAAACAGATGCCATTAATACAGGTAAAAAGTGGAGGACAGAGGAGCCTCTTAAAAGAAGTTACAGGTCTGTGAGAGCCAGAAATCTTGCTTGTTTTTAGGTGACCAAATACTTATTTTCCACTATAATTTGCAAATAAATTATTTAAAAATCCTTCAATGTGATTTTCTGGATTTTATTTTCCTCATTTTGTCTCTCATAGTTGATGTATACCTATGATGAAAATTACAGGCCTCTCTCATATTTTTAAGTGGGAGAACTTGCACAATTGGGGGCTGACTAAATACTTTTTTGCCCCACTGTATTCTATTTAATGGCCACTCAGTTACGGTCCCCCCCACGTTGCCGCCATCCAACGTCCCCTCCAGAAATTCAACGTATAAACATATAGTTCGTCTTCGTGATGATGCTATGTACAGTTTTGGGTGTTTCATTTTTTTTAATTTTATGAAAGCTTCAAGTGCAGTTAATTATTTGTACATGCATACAGACGACAGAGGTTTTGAAGCTCTTTTATTTGCCGTCAAACAGTTGACCACTACCGTGTGTGTATCCTGTTGCAAAAGTTGCGAAAAGTCCTACACAACGGTAATAATGTGATTAAGGTGTTTACATGACTTTACTGCACTTCAATAACACGACTAAAATAGGAATACTCCACATGTCTTAATACGATTAGTGTTTACTTCGATTGTGACTTTAGCCGGATTAAGGTAATCAAAAATCTCTGTTAACATAGTAGATTCTTAAGAGTATTGTCTTAATCGTATTAACATCTGAGTATTGTTGTCCATGTAAACGTACTCAATGTAACTCATGTACTCTGTGAAATGTCACCAGAGCCTACAAGATTCTCAATTTACTAACAATGTTTCAAAATTACTTATTAATCTAAGGTATACTAGACCTTTGGTTAAAAAGCATTTAAATGACCTCACCTCGCCTTGTGGCTGAATAGGTCTTCTGCGTGGGCGCTGGCGCCGAGGATGTGGCCGAGGGGCTCCTTTCACTTCACTGCCCTCTCCCTCAGATATGGGCCCTGCTGGAGCCCCCCCAGATTTCTCCTCTCCTTCAGCAGGTTGTGCATTATGGGGGTAAAAGCGCCTACGGAATCTTCGTTTATTGGGGGCGTATCGACTGCCTTTGACAGGTATACCCCCTGGACCGGTCACATTTGCTGCCTCTGAGCCCTGAAATAAAGGCTCAGTTTTAGAGGATAAGTTATTAAACACAATATTCCTCAACACTCTTTTGATACATCCAGATACCACGTACTTTAGCTGCTTCGACAACATCAAACTCCACAACCTCACCGTCCCCCACACTTCTGAGGAACTTTCTTGGGTTATTCTTTTTTATTGCAGTCTGCACAAAGGGAAAAGGCAAAACCTTAGTATAACATCAATTTTAAACAATGCTGGGTGGGTTAAACTGCAATTTAAAGTAAGAATTTGAAAAAAATAATTTCTTAGAAACAATTTAACTTTAAAATAAATGTAAAGGTGATCTCAATAGGTTTTACTTTTTGTAATGTCATTTAAACTTACTAGGGAAGAATGTCATGTATATACACTGCATTTACCATGTGTCAAACATTTGTTCAATATGACACACTAGTGGCATTACTCCATAACCTTTAATTTAGAGAGTTTCTATTTTAAAATGAATTAAGTCTAAATTAAATGTTGCTGTGTTTATAAAGTCATTACCTGATGAACAAATACATCTTCTTTAGTATCATTTCTGAGAAACAAAAAGCATTCAATTAAATTTTTAAATTTCAATGAACATTTTAACCAATATTTATTCTGAGAACAGATAAAACCAATTATTTAAATGCTTGATTAGCAATACGATCACACACAAAGAGAGGTCCAGAAGCCTGAGATCACTTTGAACATCTGGGCTTTCTTCTTTGAAACATGGAAATAAGGTTTTAGAATTTTACATTTCAGACAGTGTTTTAGGTCACTGATCAAATTTGTAATGAAAATGGCTGTTTTAAATGGGGGGGGGGACACTAGTGGTCTCAGACGTTTGGACCCCACAGTATCCATCAGACTGTGCATAGTTAGTCAGGTGAGGATTTCTTTACTTATTATAAACATACCTATTGATGAAGCCATATCCATTGCGCACATTGAACCATTTCACAGTTCCCTGCACACCTGTCGCTGTAATAGATAAAAATAGTATATCACCATCTAGTGATAAGATCTGGCAGGATTCGTATGCTCAGGCAAAGCCCAAGGAACCGACTCATTTGAACACTGTGGGCCATGTGTCTGAATCAACTACAAACTGAGACCCTTCAACCACTTTGGCCACTCAAGCGCAGGTCACAACTTTATTCAAGTCATAAAGGTAGTCTAAAACTCACGTTTTTTGGCCCGATAGGAAGAGTTTTCTTATTACTATGCGATCCAACGGGTAAATATGGGCAATTACATATGGCTGATAATGTGAAGCTTTTACCTAACGAAATGCATCACACCTGCAGTTAAATCCCTCCCACATAAAGCACATGGTGACAGCGCGCAAAAATGTGGGCCATCAACGAAGTCTCACGGTGTAAACAGCCAAACGCTGGTCTGCTTCTAATATGAACAACTTAAGATCCTACCAGGCATGTTCCTTTCATTTCTCTTTATGCTGTAATTACAGAAACGGCATATTAAATCCCAACAAGAGACAATCAGACTGCCCAGTGAGAAGTTACTAAATGGTCAAATAAGTTCCAAATAGAATGAGGGTAAACGTGGTTTCTAAAAAGCATTAATCTACATCTTTATCGATACTATCCATACAAAGTCGCACGTGGAAGTAATGAATTAAACTTTATTTCCGTCCGCCACAAAAATGAAACCATCATCATTATCTTAAAGACGATAGGCTACTGTCGAAAGGTAAAGCAAAACAAAAAGATTAAAAAAACACCCGCTGATAAATGCAAACGGCAATTTTGTCAGTAAAGCCTGTCAGTCGTGTTTCACCCCTTATACATGACGTGTTCATTACTATGATCTGCAATGTGCCTTAAATAAACGTATTATTGTCGCTAAAGTCACTGAACCCCTACCGATAACTTTTCTCTCGGGCTGAGGTTGCTCAGACGCCTCTGTGTCGCTCATCTTCTCTCTGGATTTAACCTTTTCCCTCCGACTCTCCAAACTTTAACTTGTGTGTCCACCTCAAACTTTTTATCCCGATTCCCTTTCAGGAAGGATAGCCTCGATTTAATTGGTGTTCAAACGACCAATCCGTGAGTTCCAACTTCATTCTCGCGTGATCAATTGGGAGTCATCGCAATGTCTCGCGTGAAAACCAACAACTTCTTTACAGTTCATTACTTTTGAAAGAAATTTGATAACAAGTTGCTAAGTTGTTTTCTATATGGTTATGTTGTTCATTGTAATGTCATAAATCCACTTTATCTATCTATCTATCTATCTATCTATCTATCTTGGCTATTGTATCTATCTATCTGTCTGTCTATCTGTCTGTCTGTCTGTCTGCCTGTCTCTAGTAGATATTTATAGGCTAGATGCCTAATGTATTTCGTAACAGACGGGTGCACTTGTTTCTCTGTAGAGGATATCAGGTGGTGCGTTCAAACAGAAAATAAGTAATATGGCAACCGTTTTAGCATTTAAAAGTTTGTTTTGACTACCATTAAATATAAATGTAAGATAGGAACAATGAATTTGACAAGTCATATTCTTATTTTGGACTAGTCACAATGACCATAGAGATATCGGCCAATTGTAATTTGCAGTAGTAAGAAATCGGATAGAATAGTATCTAATCATCTTTATGATCTAGTCAAAAACTCATTTAAGTATCTGTACTGACGCATAGATATCTTCAACTAGGGAGTTCATTAGGCCATGTACATTTTTTTTCATAATGTTTAATACTTCTGTATAAACAACAGTTCTCTTTTTTACAACATTTATGGACTAAGCCCTTATTTAGATTTGAAAAGTTTGCTTTTGTACTTCATACAATATCATTTCAGATAGGAACAATGTAGTCTTGACGACGTCATAATATTAATATTCACTAGGGTCACAATGACAATAGAGAATCTCAATTAAATGGCACAGTAAGGAAAATCTCGGATCAGAGAGACTCTCTAAATACTTATGATGTCAAACTACATTGAATGACTATCTGTAATGACGTTAATAGATATCTTCAAGTGGGGCGTCCACACTATGCAAAGGTAATTAGAGATATCTCTAATTAAGTTTCGACTAGTCACAATTATATTTGAAGATATCTGAATCGTACCTTCTCCTAGTCGAATGTGGTGTTGTGTGACGTGAGACAAAATTTACTCAGCTCCTCCCAGAGCCCCTCCCCGACTAATGTTTAGTGCTAACTGCTAACAACAGTGGTCTGCTTTTCTTGTCACGGAGAGAAAAGCTACTGGATGAATTACTTCAGGGGTTATTAAATAATATCTGGATGCACCCATTTGTGGTAAAAGGTCTCCAGCGTGCATGTATGTATAGCGCTGTGATTTTAATCGAATCATGTTGCAAAATGGACCAAAATGCAGTGTAATGTTCAATAAAGGCAGAAAACCACAAACTGCTCGTCTGAAATATTTATTATACGTTTAGACATAATGAAGAACAATAGAATTATACAATAAAAACATGAAAAATAGCAGAAATAAATGCATGACGGACAAGAACAATGCTTCAGAATCAGATGCAGTCAAAAAAAGGTGAAGGCTGATTTTAAAAAGATTACAATTTGATAAAAGTTTAACTGGCATTGATGACATTTATTAGTGGGCTACATTACGCTGTGTATGGATTCAGGTTTACTTGTGTCATTATGGCAGCTTGTTTCCACCATGGAATAAAAAAAAAAAGGTAATTGCGACTTTTCATCTTACAATTCTGTACTTTTTTTTTATTATCAGAATTGCGAGATATACTCAATGTCGAGTTATAAACTTTATAAGGTAACAGGTTTTACATTGGGTTTAGCTGTATCTTGCAATTCTGAGAAAAAAAGTCAGAATTGTGAAAAAAAGTCACGCCTATTTTTTATTAATTAATTAGTTTTTTTATTTAGGGAGGAAAATGGAAACGAGCTTCCATAGGAAATAGCACACAAGGTGGGAGTATTGCATTTTATTATAGCAAGAGATCCACACTGTAAAAAAAAATCCCGTAAAAAAACTGTAAAATTCCGGCAGCTGGGGTGCCGGAAAAATACCGTAAAATAACAGGCAAATTAAATAACAGTAATTTCCGTAATTCAAAAATACAGTTTTTTTGCTGTCATTTTACATGAGATTTTCAGTATTTTCTTCAGCTTTTAATGTTCAATAATGGGCTTACTTAAATACTGTGGACAGTTAAGTAAAAACCATGTGAATTTCATTAAGTTTGAACACTGCTTTAATTCAAATAATCAGCTGTAAGTGCAAAACAGTGTTTTAAAGCAAGAATATACCATCTTAACTGCAAGAATATACCAATAGTTTGTTCAGAACTGCAATTTACTAATATTCTTTGTTCAAAACTGCAACAATATACCAGTATAAAGATTATAGCACAACTACAACATATAGCAACAGTTTTTTCATAACTGTAGTATAACAATAAAACTTTGATCACAACTGCAACAATATTCCAATAATTTGTTCATAACTTCAATAGTATAAAAATATTTTTAAAAAATGATCATAACTGCCAACAATATTTCAATTAAAAAATTAGTCCAAAAGTTAAAATTCGATCACAACTGCAACAACATACCAATTCAGTTTGTTCATAACTGCAACAATATAAAAATATAAACAATTGTCATAACTGCAACAATACACAATAAAAGGAATTGTTCAAAACGGCAACAATATAGCAGTTTGGTAAACAAATAACAATTAATAATTAAATTGAAAAAAACAACAACCACCTGTGAACAGATTAATTCATCCTGACAACAGATGAGGCATGAAAAAAATAAAATAATAATTAAACCATGAAAGCAAATTATCAGCAAGTATTTTAAGTCTGTGACACTGCCAATAATTTCTGCTAGGCAATGTAGGAAGATCTGACACTCAAAGTATTTACTCCATCCATTCATAGTCCGCAATCTTGTTAATCAGTCAAAGAACCTTTGGACTGACTGCCGATTGCTTTCTCGATGTGGTCTTCTCCACTTTCGATCCCTTCTCGGGGTTTATCTTAAAAAGGCATCTGTTGAATGGGAAAAAATCCTTAGTAATAAAACATGGACTGTAACATATGCTGTGAATATATTAAAAACAAAGGCAGAATAATAAGACTTTGCACAGGGCATGCTTGTGGTGGACGTTTGCTATAAAGACATGTATGTGAGGATGTTGTGCGTGAGACAGACTGAGATGATTGGTTTGTGAACATAAGAGAGTGTGTTGTGTGAGTGAAGAGGAGTGTGTGAGAGTGTGTGTATGTGAGTGTGGGATGCGTGTGTGTATGTGAGAGTGGGATGCGTGTGTGTCAGTGTGTGTATGTGAGAGTGTGAGGATGTGTGTGTGTGAGGACGTGTGTATGTGAGAAGGTCACCTTGTTTCTGATTGTTGTTTACTGCCGTAGTTCGGGTTTTGTGAGGATGTGTGTGTGAGTGTGCGAGGATGTGTGTGAGGATGTGTGTGTATGTGAGAGTGTGTGAGTGTGAGGATGCGTGTGTGAGAGTGTGTGTATGTGAGTGTGCGAGGGGTGAGGAGGGTGTGTGTGAGTGTGAATGAGTGTGCGAGTGTGAGTATGTGAGATTGTGAGTGTGTGTATGTGAGAGTGTGTGAGTGTGAGGATGCGTGTGTGAGGACGTGTGGAGAGTTGTGTGTACTGTGAGAGAGTGGGAGTATGAGGTGATGTGTCGGGACGTGTCTGTGAGTGTGCGAGTGTGAGGAATGCGGTTTGTGTGAGAGTGAGGAGTGACGGATGTGTGTGTGAGGATGTGTGGTATGTGAGTGTGCGAATGTGAGCCGTGTGCGGAGTTGGGAAGGAAATGGTGTGAGTGTCGTGTCGTGAGGATGTGTGTGGAGGATGTGTTGTGAGTGTGGGCATGTATAGAGGCCTCCCTTGGAGTATGAGGATGCGTGTGTGCTTCCTGGGGCTGTCGTGGGAGGAGGCATCGTGTGAGAGTGTGTGTATAGTGCGAGGCAGTGAGGATGATGTGTGTGAGGACGTGTGTAGTGAGTGTGAGGATGTGTGGTGAGCATGTGGGAGGATGATGTGTCGGATGTGTGTGATATGCCTGAGATGTGAGAGGTGGAGGATGCGTGTGTGATGTGGAGTTGGTGTGTGTGAGGGATGCGGTTTGAGATGAGTGAATGTATGTGAGTGTGAAGATGACGTGTTTTGAGAGTGTGCGAGGATGTGTGGTGTGTGTGTGTGGGAGTGCACGTGTTTCCACTAGGTTTTTTTTTCTTCTTTTGATCCGTTTTAATGGGTTTAAATACATTTTATTAATCCAAAAAGCATGTCTAAAATTAAAATCATGAATTACACAATGTAACATCAAATTATTAAAAGTTTAAACAAATTTATGTTTAGGGCCCTATGAAATGTTTTTTGTCCAACCTTATGTTTTATTGTAACCAAATTCTGTTTTAGCATTTCTAATTTGAAAGCATAAAACAAGTTTATTTATTCTTACAATAGACGTGTTGATTTTTTTCGATCAGAAAATTGCTGTGTTGTGTATTACACATTTGTTTAAGGCATAAAAGGTGCTTGCCCCACCGGTCACTCCCTTTCCCTCTCGTCTGCTCTTTACTCTCCCTCCCGCTCTTTGTTTCTGATTCCCCCTTCATTCATTTAATCGATCTTTTTAAGTAATGAAAATTAAACAATCAAAATTTTTGGGAAATAAAGGTAAGATTTGGTATATAATTAATTAACACTTGAATAAATATTGACATGTTATTCCTTACCAAAATAAGGGTTTTAATAATTTTCACGTAGTAAGTAGCTAGAGTAGCCGTCGTTACGTACAATCTGTCATACAATGAGTAGTGATGGATGTAACAGGCCAATGCCCCTAAGTTAAATTCCCGAATTTTACATCAGTTGACGGGTTGCTGTGAATACCTTTTAGATTTCTGTGTGTGTGTATGACATGATGATAGTTTTACTGAGATGAAACGGTCAAATGCTGATGAAGTGATTCTCAGAGCAGTTCTGGAGTTGTTGTTCATGTTTTATGTCCTCATTAGTGAGACGGCAGCGGTTAATATCACCGGAAGCGTCATGAGCGTTTCAGTACGAGTACTACACAAAACCATTCATTAACACAGAGACACGCAGAATTCATATTTAAATAGGAATCGTTTTGCGGCTTAATATTTACAAATACTAGTTGGAGTGGGCTCACTTGTGTGTGGGTGGGTGTGTGTGTGTGAGCGCGCGCAGCGGGCGGGGGAACTCCGCTGTGCTTGATACAGTGAGCTCCATATAGAGACTGAAATGACATGCCGTCGTGTAAATAAGATAAATAACATAAGGCTACTTAGTTTGCTTAATGAAAGAACAAGGTATAGACATGTTCTTAGAAAGGAACTTTAAATGACTTCTGTTGTGTCTTGTGCTGCTTATGAGAAAATATATAAATAAAATTCACTTGACCTTCAAGGGGGCGGGGGTGCAGGCCACCCCCCCTAA
The DNA here is from genome assembly GCA_018155175.1 of Sinocyclocheilus anophthalmus. Classification (NCBI taxonomy): domain Eukaryota; kingdom Metazoa; phylum Chordata; class Actinopteri; order Cypriniformes; family Cyprinidae; genus Sinocyclocheilus; species Sinocyclocheilus anophthalmus. The sequence continues at coordinate 66,570 of JADLZN010001666.1, forward strand.
AAGAATGGCAGGGGAAACACTGGAGTGCGTGTATGTGAGAGTGAGTATATGTAAGGATGCGTGTGTGAGTACGTGTTGAAAAAGTGTTTGGTGAGTATATGTGAGGATGCGTGTGAAGTGAGTGTGTGTTGAAAAAGTGTTTGAGAGAGTGAGTGAATGTGAAGATGCGTGTGAAGTGAGTGTGTGTTGAAAAAGAGTTTGAGAGAGTGAGCGTATGTGAGGATGCGTGTGTGAGAGTGAGTGTGTGTGAGGAAATGTGTGAGTGTGTGTATGTAATGCGTGTGAGAGTGAGAGTATGAGTGTGTTTTTACCTTTGCACGAACTCTAGCGTTGCTCCTTGGTCTCCTGGGTATGAAATATTCAAGCAGTAGTATGAGGCAAACATCAACTTCAGAGCATCGCAGAAGATGGTGATGTGGCTGTTAACTATGACTTGGTCGACAGAAAACAAAGTTCTCTGCAGTCAAAGGGGAACTTCATGTTGTTATGCATAAGAAAAAGGAGAGATCAGTAACACTGTGACAAACTTAAATTCCCGCAAATATTAAATAGTTTTCCTTTAAAAATATTCAAACATACCACACACAATTACGCAAGGTGTACTTGGAAGTTTGGCACAGTCTACTTCAGAGGGCAAGGCTGTCTGATCCACTTCATGGAACATCTGGTCCTCTCTCTCGCTGAAGTAACCAATAGAAATAATTTATTAAAAAGTGACTTAATATGGAGATACAAGGTTTTAATGAGGAGGGATACTAGGCAAGTGCCTATGCAGACACCCAGGCCTGACTGTACATACCATTGTTCAGATCATCAGTGTGATTATATCTGAAAGTAAAACGTGCAGTCCAATTGATGTTAGTTAAGCGAATTTCATTATACAGGCGTAATAACCAGTGCTTGAAGAGGGAAAAAGTGCAGACGAACATAAAGTTACTAACGTTCAAATCGCGCTGGGAGGGGTTGGGTCACTTTAAGCGCTGGTCCTAATGAATCTGTTTAAAATAGCAAATAGCATTTTAGAGCTTTTAGACGACGCCTACGATTATGATTATAGAAACTGATTAAAATATTGCACTATGCGTCGAAGTTCGGTAAAGTTGGCAACATATTCACAGATTCAAACTTACCTGATCAATAACTCCTGAGCTAAACGTTCTTAAAACACAAATGACACATCTTTCTAATAACAGTATCGTAGACAACCAGCTAACGACCTAATCTTCTGCAAAACGAGCCTGTTTTCCCCTCAGGGACAATATAGCAGTTAGACTACTTGGTAACGAAACCTAAAACTACTAAATTATGTAGTCAAATTCGGATAAAATCTAACAAAAAGAAAGAAAAACTACACAGTAACATCAAATGAAACATAAATTTGACACTTTTTGAAGATTTTAAATGACTAACGGTAACGGTCAGCGCCGAAGTTTGAAACACACACTGGTTTAACGATTCAAAAAGGTAAACATTCTAAATGCTAGGACTCAAATATAGTATAAGTTAGCATAACCAAATTAAAAAACATGTAAGTTACTTTAACTTACCTGCTTACTTTCACCTCACATCGAAGATTGAACGCAAATCTGAAGGTCGCGTGATTCCTTCGCGCGCGCAGCAGCCCCACTGCGTGCTTAGAGGAGAACGTATCCTTGCGCCAGGGCGGGAATTCCTTGAGTTCCAATATTTAAAGTCTTAATTTTTGTAATTTAAATATTAGCATATTATTATATTATTATATCACTTTATGAAACGATACTGTGGGAATAAATGCGTAATAAAACACTAAACTGAGCAGAACTACTTTGATAAGCGGAAGAAGATGTGGTCCACAGCACACACGTCTCAACATTACGATATAGAATAGGACAAAAACCTGTCTGAGTCCTCTCTGTGTAGTCTACCACTTTTACACATGCTCCAGCTACATTTTTATTTCCATACTTTTGAATTACTTCTGTATAAAACAGTTTAAAATGACCCAAAAACGCAGGACCTTTATTATACAACTCTCTGACAAAATGGCGGATGACAACCGTTTCCAAGGTAGGATTGGTTAATAAAACGTTTAAGGTGGGGCTAAGCAAAGGTGCATTTGCATGCACATTTTAGACAACTATAAAGGAATTTTGACTAGTCACATAGTTAATTCCAGATATCTACATTGAAATTCTTCCTAGTCACAAAGCTAAATGCAGATATCTCCAAAGAAAGATCTTCCTAGTCAAAAATCTGATTGAGATATCTATAATTAAATTGCAGATATCTTTAAATGAGTTTTGACTAGGAATAATTCCAATTCAAGATATCTCTTATTAAGTTTTGCCTAGTCAAAAATCCAATTCAAGATATCTACAACTGTAATTTGACTAGTAATAAATAATTTGCAGATATCTACAAATGTATTTTGAATATCTTTAAGAAATCATGAATTAAATATATCTGCAATATAATTATGACTAGTCAAACAACAGTTAGAGATATCTTGAATTATAATTTTGACTAGTGTTAATTCAGTTAGAGATATCTATAATGTAATTATCACTAGTAGAATTGTAATTTGAGACATCTTTAATTAGAATTATGCCTAGTACAAAATCAACTATAGATATCTTTAATTACAATTTCTACAAGTCAAAACTCTTTTGTAGATATCCAAAAATATTTTCCAATGGAAGTCAATGAAA
>JADLZN010001666.1:69392-87336 GCA_018155175.1 Sinocyclocheilus anophthalmus
GTAGATATCTAATTCCAATTACGACGAGTCAAAATTGCAGAATAGATATCTGGAATTGGAATTTTGACAGTTCAAAACAAAATTATGACTAGTACAGCAAGGAGTATTTAATGCTAAAACGGCTTGCCATAGCCGGCTGACTCAGAGCGACTGCAGGAGCGCTGATGACGACACAGCTGTTTCACGATTGGCCAAATTCACCAAATGACAACAATGACGTTGTTTCAAACATCTTCAAATCCAATACTGCTCATAAACCTGTGTTTTTAGAACAGTAAAAGCTTTATTTACTGTTTCCATTGAGGCACGTTTTCATGAACGCATATCTACCCCCACTTTAGTATTTAAATAGTATATATTTACGTTTAATTTTATTCTTGAACAGATAGCGCTGTATTAAGCAGTATATAAAAAGTGTTTCTGTTGCTCATGAAAACGTTTTTGAAACGTCCGTGTATTTGACAAATATTGCATTTAATTCACTTCATCTGTGATAGAGTTCACTAACGGGAGCAGAAAGTGTCCGACTTGACGGCTCCGTCCGCTCCCGACTGTTAGCGGCTGCTCTCGTGGACTGGCTCTGTAGCGGTGCCTTCAAGACGAACTCACTGATGTCTCCCCTCCCTCATCTATCACAACTGATTCAACTCATCAGCTCATTAGAGACGGCAAGGCCTGAAGTGGGTGTATGTCAGATAAGGGAGAGATACAAAATGTCTCCAATGACTCCAAAACATAAAATGGGAACATGGTTGGGAACCCCTGCTGCACTACAGCAATGGGTGGTCTTCATAGTAGACTTTTGTAACCCACAATAAAATAAATAATAGAAAATGAAAATAAATATAACATAATAAATAAAAATAATACTTTACAGTTTACAAATAAATACATTCAATTTATTAGGTGCCTATGGGAAATGTGAATAAAAATGTATAAATAAATAATTAAATTAAATAAAAATATGCCCGTAAGGATAACTAGCGCACATCAAAGCAGAGAACAGCGGCATAATGTAACGAACAAGCGGAAAGATTAAAGAGATTACTGACTAAAATAAGTAATTAATTAGTTGATTTTAAGACCCTGCAAGATAAGAAAGATTATATTTACCTGTTTGTGGACCTAAAGGAAAATTATATGAATGAGAAACAGCGATTTTGTGTGATTTTGACTCATTGTGCCACCTTTCTATTGTGTTTGGTTTATAGTTTGTGTTCATGTCATCATATAAATGTTTTTTTTTTTGTTTTTTTTTTTTCTCTCTCTTTGTGTTATAATTTGTTCTCTTATCTGTGAAAAAAGTTACTCTGAAATTATCAAATTCAAAATAAGTATAATCAATTAATTAACTTTTATTAATACTATTCATAAAAGACTATCAAACTCAGCTTGATCCACTACAACTTATTTCTAAACTAATTTATAATTTTTACAAAAAAAAAAAGTAGGAAAGAAGACTTTTAATACTTAGCTTTTGTCATTTGCAAGAATCTCCTTCACCTGAGTAACTATCTAAGATCTGGTCTCCAGTATACAGTAATTTTATATTTCTTCTTATATATTTATCATTTTATATTTCCCACTCCGTGAGAACCTAAAACTCCAATAGCTTATGTATTGCATTTGAGTACACAGGTGCTACATATTGGATCACAATATGAACATATTCTGAATTTTATTCTTAATATTTTTTATGCAGCTACTATTCTGACAACCCAAAACTTCTAACGATTCAATTAGTTAGAATTCCACTCCCCAAAACATATAATAAAGCAATGTATATCTATCATTACCATTCACTGTTTTCCTAAATGTGAGCAAGCAGAGTACAAACAGTGTCTTCAATTAATTATTAAAAACAGCAAAATGCTGAGCAAACAAGAAAAAAAAAACATTGGAAAAAACACAAGAAAACAGATAAATATGAACAGCTGAGCTGTACAGTAAATATTAATGGTTTCAAGAGTTTTCACAATTTCTCTTCAATGAACCCTTGTGTTTATTTTAAGAAATCTCAATAATCATATTTTTGAGGGACATGGAAAAGTCTTCCATAAGTCTCCTTTTAAATGTTTTTTCTAAAGAAGAAAGAAAAAGAAATACGTTTTTGGGACAACATAAACATCTCTATTCCTTTAACCCTCTGGTACTGTTCTGTTCAACAGAGTTGAGTTTGTGGCAAAACCATTTACAGTCCTTGTATTATTTTATTCTATGCTTGGTACATTTTTTCCCACAATAATTTGCATTTGGGAATGTGGACAAAACTTGAAATTATTTGTAGCATCTTAAAAACATACAGCAACACATGAGAATGCATCAATATATTTATAAATATATCAATAAATGTTTAAGGTTTCAAAATAAAACTTTAAACTGTTGGCTGTAGCATTTCTATCATAAATATGTGGCCAAACATTACAGATTAAATGCAATTAAACATTAGATAAACAATGGTATGGAACGATATTCCGGACAATTTTCAAATAGAATAGCAAATTGTATTTTCAATTGCGTTTTCAATATGTGGACGCATAAATTGTGACATAATCCAAATGCAATTGCAAATCCTGCATTAGAGTTTGCATTTTAGCTTTCGCGAATGCACAGTGACGGCCAAATTTCAAATGATAAGCAAAGTCCATTTGCAACTGTATTTTCCATGTCTTAGGAGTTATGAGCCTGTCATATTTAAATAGCAATATTAATTACCAGTCTGCTTTTTCACTCTCGCTGCGTCGCGCATGTAACCTGCCAAAACTCAAATGCAATTGCAATTCCTTTTGCATTTGAATTTCCGATGTCTGCACGGAAAGCTGTCAATCAATGTGAGGGGGCGGGGCTATACTAGGGGGCGTGTTTGTGTTGGGAGGTGACGTCACTCACAGACGACCGTGCCGAATGCTCTGATCAATGGAGGTAATCGGTAAGGCTCCGCTAAAGATGTGGCACTTGGCTAGCCATTCAGTTGTCGACAACCTGTGTGAGTGACAGACAGTGCACCTTCTTGTCCCATACAGAATGATGGTCTTTTTTACGCCAAATTTAAGCGAGTATCCCCTGCTAACAGCGGAGCACAACAGTAACCACAATAGGTCAATATTCACTATAAACCAAACGCTTTTCACCTGTCTGTAGCACACTCTCCTTTACTACTCCGCCTTACACTTTTAATCCGTAACACTTTTAATCCGTAATAGAGAGCGTGTCACACCTGCCTCAAGACCTTTTACCGTTTGCACTGCACTTGATGCACTTAAGCAAACAAACAGTGCAAATCTACATGTATTTACCTATTTGCCACCTATATATTATTCCTATCTAATAGCCTATGTGCACCTGCCTCAAGATCTCTCAGTCTCTTTTACGATCCGATAAATGCATGTGACAAAACAGAAAATGCTGCTACTCTTACTCTGCCTGCCCCAGATGACACTTCAGCAGTCAGATCTAGGTGCAGCTGTCACAGAACACGCCATAGCCAAGGCAAGATAACATTAAAAATCATGTGCATCAATCGCGGTGTCCAGTGGCTGTAGATAGTGAGAGATCTTGAGGCAGGCGCAACATTTTGGTGCCACGTATTGGACGCAAACTCCATAACTGATTAAAACTGTTGAATAAAATATAAAGTATGGTGGAAAATAAGTATAGATTAGTTTGTTTGCTTAAGTGCATCAAGTGCAGTGCAAACGGTAAAAGGTCTTGAGGCAGGTGTGACACGCTCTCTATTACGGATTCAAAGTGTAAGTGAGAGTAAACAGGGAGAGATGCAGAGACAGGTGAAAAGCATTTGGTTATAGTGTATTATTGACCTATTGTGCTTACCCGTTGTGGCTCCCTCGTTAGCAGGTATAATCGCTACATTTGGGGTAACAAGCACATAATTATTTCACTGTGCCAAGAAGTTTGGCCAAACTGTCCTGGTCGTTCACACAGGGTACGAAACCTGATTGGTATCTGCCTTACGGGCCTTTACCGCTTCCTCCATTGATCAGAGCATTCGGGCACGGTCCCGTCTGTGAGTGCCTTCACCTCCCACACCAACAAGCCCCCTAGTATAAGCCCCGGCCGCCCTCACAGTGTATTGCAGCTTCCCTGTGTGTGGGGGTAGGCATCGAAAATTCAAATGCTAAAGAAATTGCGATTCCATTTTAGTTTTGGCAGGTTACATGCGCGACGCAGCGAGAGTGAAAAAGCAGACTGGTAATTAATATTGCTATTTACATATGACAGGCTCGTAACTCCTAAGACATGGGAAATACAGTTGCAAATTGACTTTGCTTTTTCATTTGAAATTTGGCGGTCACTGTACGTTCACGAATGCGAAAGTGTAAACGGTAATGCAAGATTTGCAATTGTGTTTGGATTATGTCACAATTTATGCGTCCACATATTGAAAACGCAATTGAAAATACAATTTGCTATTCTATTTGAAAATTGTCCGGAATATCGTTCCATACAATGGTTTGCTCGTGATGTAAAGTGTAACAACAATCGTCAGGCCGCTGGCGTCCTCTGCTGGCATTTGTTATAATACATAAAATATGTAAGTTTATTGTTTATACATTTCTTAATGTATTTTAATAGTGTTGATCAGTAAAACAATATGACTACTTACTTTTGATACTTTATTTCAACCAATTATTATTGGTTGAAATAAAGCGTCTGTGTTGCGACGTACCCCTTCTCACATGTAAAAAGTACAGGACTGTCGACTTCGGTAGGTTATACCCGGCATGATCCACTCGCCATACCGGAGAGAGAGCTCCAGATGCAGCGATCTACATCTGGTTGTCAGGAAGACCGAAGGATACGGGTATCTGTCCTGGTGGCAGAGGGACCCGGACCCATCAGCCTGCTCCATCTAGAGTTTCATGACAGAACTTGGTACAACAGATTGGGTGACAGGGTTGAATATTTAGTCCAATTTTTTCTATTATTCCGATCAACAAGTTTGAGGTAAAAAAATAAATAATGAAATAAAATGTTGGTTTGAGTTTGTAGCTATTAAACTCATATTTCAAATAAATAAAAATGAATCATTTTGATGCATTTAAAACTAGCTTTTTTTCGTGTTAATTTTATGTTAGATAATAGTTTAGTAAACGTATGGATAGTCCCCTTCCTCTATAGACACAATTTATGAAGGTAGTACTATCGTTTATTTAATTTTTTGAATTTATTTATTTTTGGTAATAGTAGCTATTATTTTGGAAACCATCTAGTTACCACTGTAAGTTATTTATAAGGCTTTTATAATGTACATACGGTGTTTAAGAGATATATCGTAATATCGAGGATGAGATTTGGTACACAACAAACTAAGAGGTAGATAAACATGATGACTGGAAAAGGTGGGAATTGTTTGGACAAAAGAAACAGTTGAATATGTTAGACATGTACTGTCATAATATGAGACTGAAGACGGATGCTAATGCGAATTTTGAAAAAATGAAAATGCACATTTATACCGAGATATAGTTTTTACAAAATAATAATGGAATGAATGCTATCTGTTTTATTTTCAGTTCCTTACAAAATAACTAATTTTGTGTGGAGGGATTAAAATATAATATATCTAAATAAAAGGTGAAAAACGAGGGGGAACAAAGAAAAAAAAATTTGTAATGAAATCCACAGTCCATTCCAGTTGGTGGCGGAAATACACCATTTTGTTGTTTGTCAACTGCCAATAAAGTTTCAAGAAGAAGAAGAAGAAATAAGGTGTTTACATTGACCGCACTCATGTCATGTGCCATTTTGACAATTCACTCTTTGGTTCAGTGGCGCTGCATACGAAAAGCGTTCCACACGTTGCGGCTTCCGTACAATCACAGTCCAGGAAGAGCTGATATCTTTCGATCTTAGAATCCAACACTAAACCCACGACACCCAACTGTGACACCAGCGTGTGAGAAAATCGGTAAGCATTATTATGATTCAGTAATCTGATGTCATATTCCTTTTCGCAGGTTGTGAGTTTGTGTGCCAGGTCTTTACTCAACTGTGTATCATCCTCGTGGGCATCACTCATCGTGATCCACTGCCAGGACATGTTTACTAGTTACAATAAATATATGATGAGTAGACATAAAGAGATGAGAAATGCCCTAAAATTAGAACATGTTTACATGAGTTATTTTATTAGCTGTGACTGTTTGTGAATTGAACTGTTTTGTTCTAAAACTGTGTCTGTTCTCACAACATCAAGAGAACTGCCAGTCCAGAGAAGTGCCGTTTTAGATGAGAAATCATAACAATGTAATTTATTTTTATTCATTCATTTACTTTTTCTGTGCCTTTTAGCGTTGCTCAAATGTTTCGCAAGATCAGTTTATCTACATGGGCGTAAGCATGAACAAATCCAGAGTAGTCCAGTAGGTGTCTCGTGTGACCTCATTCATCACTTTTTATTTTTAAATCTTCACACAAGTTATTATTTAGCTAACTGGATCACTCTTGTTTTGAGTGTTTCTTACTCCACATGAAGCCAGGATTTTTCTGCAAAACTCCACACCGAACATCTGACACATTAAAATCGTTGGTTGTTTGTCGTTTTTTTGTGGGACTAATTTCCATAAACAAACAGCTATCCAGTGTTTGTTTTTTGTGTTTCAGGTTGTCATGGCTAGGGCCACTGTGATGCTGCTGTTTTCTGTGGACTGACACCATTAAAATGGTACTACTTGACTGATTCATGTAAAGCTTCATCCATACACTTCCTTTTTTATAGCAAGTTTTTATAGCAACACAAATCTTGATAGCAGCACCTTATTTAATTGGTGCTAGGCTACAGTCCAATGAATACATACCATACTAAATGATCCCATACATGGGTAATACTGGAACACTTAAGCATCATCTAACATTGTGCATATATCTGTCCATTTCTCAAAATCAGCAGAAAGTTATGCATTTCAGAATGTCTTATTATTTGGTCTGTCTCTTGTGCTGCATGAACTCCGTGTAGTCTTAGGCTGATGATACACGGGGCAACTTTGGGCAATGTTGCCGTCAACGGGCAACCAGGTGAGACAGAGGGCCCACAACCGATCTAAAGTATCCAGATAGAAATTTGTTACCCATTCTCAATGGGAGAGTGCCCAAGCAACATTGCTGAAAAAGTTGCCCCGTGTATCATCAGCCTTAGACTTCTGAACCACACCATAGGCTTCATTTATTTGATGTGCTTGTGAAAACGTTATTGAATACGCTGGTTAATTTTTCTTATCCTTTTTTAGCCTTGAACAAATCAATATGTTCCATATTAAATGGTGCTTTTGGCTACCATTGATCCAAACTCTGCATCCTGTCTGCAATCAGGAGCTACTTCAGTTATCCTGGCACATACTCTATCTGGAAGGATGAAGCTACGACTGCATTTTGTGGTGGACCCCATGGGCTGGTTCTGCATAAGCATGGTGCTGTTTGTCTGGCTCTATAACAGCTTCCTGATTCCCAAACTGGTGCTGTTGCCACATTATGCAGAAGGACACATACCTGCTGCACTTGTGGTCTGTAAGTTCTATGACCATAAGTTCTATTAACATGTTCTACTGATACCAGCTCATATTATGTGCTGTAATCAGTTTTTTCAGGTTCAGGAGAGAATAGTTTTACTGAAATCTAATTGTTCTACAATCTCGTTTGTGCAGGTCATGGGGAGAAGCTTCAGATGAGTCAGTTAAAACTTGAATTCTTTTTAGATTAGAGCAGAGCAGTGAGCTAATGGGGTCTTGTTTACCACCAGAGTAAGTAGAGTAGCATTACAGGTTTACGTACAACAGTTTTTTTTTTACCACTACACATCAACAGTTCAGAACTAACTACAAACCATGACACTTTGTGAAATGAGGTAACTAATTTTCTGAAGGGAAATTAGACACCCATAAAAGAATAGTGTTAAACGTTTAAGTAAGTTGCGGTCCACACTGCTTTGCTCATTGCAAAATTTTATGGAAACTGCAACAGATGTAATATGACATCACACTATGCAGAGTCTTTTTAAAAAAGCATAATTCAACTTATAATACATCTAAAATGTAAAAATTAACAGTCTACTCCATTTTACCATTATTCTGCAGAATTAAAGTTTACATTGTTTTAATTCAGTTAAGAGGACACGCTGTAACCAATCTTTATTGGTCACACCTCTTACGTGATATGAATTTGAAGATCAGAGTTTTACCCAAAACTGTAATTGGAACGCAGCGCAATTTGCATGAGCTGTGGTTCCGTTTCTGGCATTCAAGGGTAGTCAGTGGTATGCAAAAAGTAGTGCGTCTACCACTTTAGGCTTTGGTTCTGTGTAAATGACACAGTTGACAAATTAGTAAATATAATATATGCTGAACAGACAACACCAAGCAATTTAATATGCAAATAGATCTAAGAAAGAAGGACAAGCTCAATTTGTTATGAAAATATTATTATATATACATAATAGGGATGTAACGATTCACTCAACTCACGCTTCGATTCACGATTATTATTTTTTTAACAAAATGAGTTTTAAGACAAATTATAAATTAAATGTCATTTTATTATTGCTTGGACAAAAATGCTGCACATTTCTTTGTGAAATTGATTTATAACACTATAATAATATACTAATATTACTTTTGCATATTATTGCTTTTTTGTTGGTTTTGATTGCTTCTATTATCCTCATTTGTAAGTCGCATTGGATAAAAGCTGTCTGCTAAATGACAAAATTTTTATTTAATGTAAATAACAAAACTAAATTGACATTTTAAAACAAGCCCCAAATCAAATAAGTTACACAAATGAAATAAATCTCTTCATATAAAAAAATAAGGCTTTGTCTGTGCTCTTTCGTTTTAAATTTAGAGGCAACCACTGCATTTTAATCTTGATCCAAACAAAGATGCTGTATACATGCAGCATGAGCAGTTTTTTTAATCTAAATTAGATTGTGTAATTTCGAAATTTGAAGCAAAAACCGAATGGTTTGACTTCAGTTTTGTGAAAAAATGCATAAAAAATATCTGCATAAAACAGCGGAGATGAATGAGACGGAAATTCATCTCTGCCAGCAGGGGGCGTTAAGCGTTCTTGGTTTCCGCTGTAAACAAAGCAGCGCTGCACTTATGAACTTTAATATGCATTATATAGAGGCAAGAGGAAAATAAAAAATACAATTGAAAGACAGTAAGTTCCCCCTCAGACATACATTCATATAAACAACCCCTAATTGAATCGCGATTTGTTTAGCATCTCAACGATTTGTGACGGAAAAATCAATACCATATTTGAATCGATTTTCGACTGGCTCGCGGTTAATCGTTACATCTCTAAAACATAATATCCCGAAATGAATGAATGAAAGAGAGAAGCCCTGTTTCCAATGTGATTTTTGGTGATTAAATCACAAGTTGTCAGCTGAGATGCATTTACCGTTTCCACCTTGTATACATGCGCACAGATACTATTACATGAACCATCACTTACAAGCAGAGCTGGATTGGTAATCAGGCATACCGTGCATTTTCCCGGTGGGTCGACGCAGTTAAGGGGCCGACAGAATGTTTTTTTTTGCCGAAAACCATCACGCAGGGACAGCGAGCAGCCAGTGGACCATTGGTTGTTATGCTTGTTTCTAATTTGACAGCGTAAACATCCCATCACAATGCGCTATAGACGGAGCGAATAAGTATTTTGCTCCGCCTATATAAAGATCACATCACCCCAACTTCTTCCTCATCGGCATTTCCAACGTTATCACAGCAGCATTATCAAGAACAGGCATGCTCTGTGGTGACTGATGCGGGCCAAAGAGCCAGGCAGGAAGAGGAGAGGAGAGTAGTTGAATCATTAAAGTGCTTGATAGGGACTCGCAACGGAGGCAGGAATCTAACCTATCCCAATGTGTGTGCGCGGCTGCGCGCCATAAGTGTAGGATGCGTAAACACTTTTTAATAAAACGTAAATTCGTCCCACTCGATTTTTTAGCCAAGTCAAGTGTGTTCATAGGGTTGTCCATGGGCAATGCCTGAAAAAGCAGATTGAAATAATAAAAAGACATATATTGTCGGAATCCCGACGTTTATTCTTATCCAAAACAAGAGGTGCGATATGTCGTGTGTGTGTGATACATAGGTTACATTACAGACATCCACTACCAGTCAAAATGTTTTGACAGTAAGAAAGATCCAATAGAAAGTTCCAAAGATCGCCATTATATGAGAAAATAAAAAGCTTTTGTAACATTCTACATATACCATTCAAAAGATTGGAGTCAGTATTTTTATTTTTAGTTTATTTTTATTTTTGGGGGAAAAATTTAGAATAACTACTTGATAGAAGGAGCTTTAAATGATCAAAAAGTGCCGACTAAAGGCCATTAGATTTTCAAAAACAAATTATTTCAGATACATGCTGTTCTTCTAAACTTTCTATTTGTCAAAGTAATTTGAAAAAATTATACTCCGCTGTTTTCAACATTATAATAATAATTATCAATATTTCTTGAGTAGCAAATCAGCATATTTGAATGATTTCTGAAGGACAGTGACTGAGTAATTCAGTTTTGAAATCGCAGGAATAAATTACATTTTGAAATATATTACAGAGAACCAGTATTTTAAAATAGTAAAAAGTTGTCACAATATAAGCTTTGCTGATGGTGTATTTTGGATCAAATAAAATCACGACTGGTGTGCAGGAAGAAAGATTCTTTAAAAAAATATTAAACAATCTCGACTGTCAAAAACTTTTGCTGTTGTGTATGGCTTTTCCCCGCCTACAAACAAAACAAAAATATATACAGTGGGTAAGTAAAGTATTCAGACCCCCTTACATTTTCCACTCTTTGTTATATTGCAGCCATGCCCCCCCTGCCCCACCCCCCTATCCTCCCCTAAAATCATTTAAGAATTTTTTTTCCTCATTAATGTACACACAGCACACAATATTGACAGAAAACACAGAATTGTTGACATTTTTGCAGGTTTATTAAAAAAGAAAAACTTAAATATTACATGGTCCTAAGTATTCAGACTTTTTTTTGCTGTGACACTCATATATTTAACTTGGGTGCTGTACATTTCTTCTGATCATCCTTGAGATGGTTCTACACCTTCATTTGAGGCCAGCTGTGTTTGATTATACTGATTGGACCTGATTAGGAAACCCACACACCTGTCTATATAAGACATTACAGCTCACAGTGCACGTCAGAGCAAATGAGAATCATGAGATCAAAGGAACTGCCTGAAGAGCTCAGAAACAGAATTGTGGCAAGGCACAGATCTGGCCAAGGTTCCAAAAAAAATTCTGCTGCACTTAAGGATCCTAAGAGCACAGTGACCTCCATAATCCATAAATGGAAGACGTTTTGGGACGACCAGAACCCTTCCTAGAACTGGCCGTCTGGCCAAACTGAGCTATCGGGGGAGAAGAGCCGTGGTGAGAGAGGTAAAGAATAACCCAAAATCACTGTGGCTGAGCTCCAGAGATGAAGTCGGGAGATGGGAGAAAGTTGTAGAAAGACAACCATCACTGCAGCCCTCCACCAGTCGGGGCTGTAGGGCAGAGTGGCCCGACGGAAGCCTCTACTCAGTGCAAGACACAATTTTGAAAGCACGCCAGGAGGACTCAAGATGGTGGAATAAGATTCTCTGGTCGATGACGACCAAGCATAGAATTTTTGGGCCTGAATTCTAAGCGGTTTTCTTTGTGGAGGGAAAACCAGGCACCGCGCATCACCTGTCCAATACAGGGTCCACCGTGAAGATGGTGGTGGCACGCATTCATGACGGTGGGGGTGTTTTCAGCTGCAGGGACAGGACGAATGGTTTCAATCGAGGGAAAGATGAATGCGGCCAAACACAGGGATATCCTGGACGAAAACCTACACCAGAGTGCTCAGGACCTCAGACTCGCCCGAAGGTTTACCTTCCAACAAGACAAAGACACTAAGCACACAGCTAAAATAACGAAGGAGTTGGCTTCACAACAACTCTGTGACTGTTCATGAATGGCCCAGCCAGAGCCCTGACTAAACCCAATGAGCTCTCTGGAGAGACCTAAAATGGCTGTCCACCAACGTTTACCATCCAACAGACAGAACTGGAGAGGATCTGCAAGGCGGAATGGCAGAGGATCCCCAAATCCAGGTGTGAAACTTGTTGCATCTTTCCCAAAAAGATTCTCATGGCTGTATTAGATCAAAAGGGGGCTTCTACTATATACTGAGCAAAGGGTTTGAATACTTAGGACCGTGTGATATTTCAGGTTTTCTTTTTTATAAATCTGCAAAAATGTCAACAATTCTGTGTTTTTATGTCAATATGGGGTGCTGTGCGTACATTAATGAGGAAAAAAAATTTACTTAAATGATTGTAGCAAATGGCTGAAATATAACAAAGAGAGAAAAATTTAAGGGGGTCTGATACTTTCCGTACCCACTGTATATCTATCTATCTATCAAAGTGGTGATGGCCCACCTGGACCAAAAAATGCCAGGGCCGATTTTTTGTCCCAGTCCAGCCCTGCTTACAAGTGAGTGGGAAAGCAGGCAAATGAAAAGTATAGTTTATTTTTGGAAAATGGCTGTTCTGCTTAATATTAAAAAGCTAAAATTAGATCACTTCAGCATTAGGTGTGCTATCAATAAAACAAAGAATAAATGGAGTCTGTACATTAAGGGGCTAGGCATGAATTAATTGCACGATTTTTAAATTCTTGTGTTAAATAGTAGGCATGGGCCGGTATGGGATTTTGACGGTATGATAACCTTAAGCAAAAATATCACGGCGTTGTCGTTACAGCTCTAAAATGTTATTTTTAAATGACTGGGGAAGTCGTGGCTAAATGGTTAGAGAGTCGAACTCAAACCAAGGTGCGAGTTTGAATCTCAGGGTCCGGCAGGGAATTGAGGTGGGGGGGAGTGAATGTACAGCTAGGCGTCGCGGTTAACCGTCAAGACAAAGCTATTGACGAGGCAAACCGCAGAGGAATGCAAGAACTGCAGCAACCGCGATTTTTGCGTGTTTTATTTTTTCGTTAGGTTATGCCCTTCTCGTTTTACACCATGCATGTGGACTAAATATTAAACAAGTTAGTAAAGATAACAATGTGTTCCATGCTGATTTGTACAGGGGCTCGGGCTCCGTAGATTTGCACTTAACAAGCCTAAACAGACAGTGAATGAGAGAGAGATCGACTAAGCACGTACGATTACTTGCGTCTGTCCTCCAGGCACAGTCATTGTGAAAATAGTTTGGATGTCCAGAAAGGAAACTCTCTATGCATCGAGCATGCTGTCAGTGAGCCTTCTAAAGTGGCAGCTCCAAAGGTAAAAATGATTTCAACAGTTGTTTCATTACGTCCTCTATGAATGAATGAATCAGCGTTTGAACGTGAGTGAATGACAGTCCCTGTCCACACCTTGTGGCGCAATACTGGAACTGCACTGACTGACAGCCCGTTTTAGAACAAGCGAGAGGTGGGGAAAAAAGCGCGCTGTCTAGTCAAGCTTAGAAAATTCAGATTAAACTAGGCTAAACTGTCTAATAAAGGTAACGAGCTTACCGTGAATGAGGATTACGGCACACTGTTTTAAGCGCCGCATATAGCAGGATGGCTTTCCGTTTCGCCATGGTTACTCGACAGTGAGACCGAAACGAAATGCCAAACAGAGAGGAGAGCAGATTAATTAATAAATACATTTCGCGATACGGCGCAGTTTCTTGGGAAGAAATGGAGAAGGAGAAAGCAAAAGGAAATGGATTATATCGGGAGAAACTAAATAACACCGCTAAACAGCGCTATTTAGAGAAACTGCTTGGCATTAATAATATCGACCCGTACGACCTGCCAGTTACAGAATGGACAAAAAACCCAGAAACACTACCACCTCTCACATACCCTGACATCGTCAATTACCTGGTTTATGGCATCAGTGCCTACACAATGCAAGAGTTCAGAAGCTTTAAGTCATTAGAAGCTTATCAACAATTCTGCTGCGGCTGGGT
This sequence comes from Sinocyclocheilus anophthalmus, assembly GCA_018155175.1. Taxonomy (NCBI): domain Eukaryota; kingdom Metazoa; phylum Chordata; class Actinopteri; order Cypriniformes; family Cyprinidae; genus Sinocyclocheilus; species Sinocyclocheilus anophthalmus. The sequence continues at coordinate 83,396 of JADLZN010001666.1, forward strand.
GCAAGATTTACAAACCCACAAACCTGTAAACTGCGAAAGCTCAGTCATACTTGCCAAGGTTGCACTCCACATTTATTATACTTTTTACAGTTCTAATGCTTATTATTGTAAAAACAAAATGTTAAATATATTAATATAACGGTAATACTAATATACAGTGGGGCAAAAAAGTATTTAGTCAGCCACCAATTGTGCAAGTTCTCCCAATTAAAAAGATGAGAGAGGCCTGTAAATTTCATCATAGGTATACCTCAACTATGAGAGACCAAATGAGAAAAAAAAAAATCCAGAAAAATCACATTGTAGGATTTTTAAAGATTTAATTGGTAAATTCCTCGGTAAAATTTTTTGGTCACCTACAAACAAGCAAGATTTATGGCTCTCACAGACCTGTAACTTCTTCTTTAAGAGGCTCCTCTGTCCTCCACTCGTTACCTGTATTAATGGCATCTGTTTGAACTTGTTATCAGTATAAAAGACACCTGTCCACAACCTCACCAAACTCCACCATGGCCAAGACCAAAGAGCTGTCAAAGGACACCAGAAACAAAATTGTAGACCTGCACCAGACTGGGAAGACTGAATCTGCAACAGGTAAGCAGCTTGGTGTGAAGAAATAAACTGTGGGAGCAATTATTAGAAAATAGAAAGACATACAAGACCACTGATAATCTCCCTCTCTCTGGGGCTCCACGCAAGATCTCACCACGTGGGGTCAAAATGATCACAAGAACAGTGAGCAAAAAGCATCAGAACCACATGGGGGGACCTAGTGAATGACCTGCAGAGAGCTGGGATCAAAGTAACAAAGGCTACCATCAGTAACACACTGCGCCGCCAGGGACTCAAATCCTGCAGTGCCAGACATGCCCCCCTGCTTAAGCCAGTACATGTCCAAGCCCATCTGAAGTTTGCTAGAGAGCAATTGGATGATCCAGAAGAGGATTGGGAGAATGTCTATGGTCAGATGAAACCAAAATAGAAATTTTTGTTAAAAACTCAACTTGTTGTGTTTGGAGGAGAAAGAATGCTGAGTTGCATAAAGAACACCATACCTACTGTGAAGCATGTTGGTGGAAACATCATGCTTTGGGGCTGGTTTTCTGCAAAGGGACCAGGACGACTGATCCGTGTAAACGAAAGAATGAATGGGGCCACGTATCGTGAGATTTTGAGTGGAAACCTCCTTCCATCAGCAAGGGCATTGAAGATGAACGTGGCTGGGTCTTTCAGCATGACATGATCAATGATCCCAAACACACCGCCCGGGAAAACGAAGGAGTGGCTTCGTAAGAAGCATTTCAAGGTCCTGGAGTGGGCTAGCCAGTCTCCAGATCTCAACCCCATAGAAAATCTTTGGAGGGAGTTAAAATCTGTGTTGCCCAGCGACAGCCCAAAAACATTACTGCTCTAGAGGATATCTGCATGGAGGAATGGGCCAAAATAATAGCAACAGTGTGTGAAAACCTTGTGAAGACGTACAGAAAACGTTTGACCTCTGTCATTGCCACCAAAGGGTATATAACAAAGTATTGAGAATTTTGTTATTGACCAAATACTTATACACCATACACCATAATTTGCAAATAAATTCTTAAAAAAATCCTACAATGTGATATTCTGGATTTTTTTTCTCATTTTGTCCCTCATAGTTGAGGTATACCTATGATGAAAATTACCGGCCTCTCTCATCTTTTTAAGTGGGAGAACGTGCACAATTGGTGGCTGACTTAACTACTTTTTTTCCACACTGTGTGTGTGTATATATCTATATATATATATATATATATATTATATATATAGAATATATATAGAGTGATTTAGGCTGAATGCCAAGCAGATGGGTAATTGCTGCAGACAAAGGGAAATTGGAAATGTAGCATGGAATGAAATGCAACACGCTCTCCTTCATGCCTTTTCCATGTTGGAAACTTGAAAAACCGAATACAATTGTGGATTTTGTGTCCACGAAGGTCGTGTGACCTGCTATGGCAGTTTTTCACACAACAGCAGTTCCCAGGCATCGCGAAAACTAAATCAACGGAGCTCGACAGCAACAAAAATCAACCATAGACTCTAAACAAACAACGGAATCCTGCTAAGATGGCAGCAGCGTGCAGGTTACGTCGCCGCCCTATATACCGTGACGTCACATTCTCATTGTTCAGGTTTAATGTTTGTTATGTGGGACCGTTATTTGTAATTCTGTTCGTTTTACTTCACTTTCGTTGCAAACGCGCTATTTGGTTTCGGTTCATTGTCTTCTGAATATGACCGTTAGTATATCGTAATGCATACACACACAAATTATATATATATATATATATGGCGGTAATACCGCATACCGCGCTATTAGCAATCAAAAACGTTACCGCAAGGGAAATTCCTCCACCGCGGAAGCCCTATGTACATCGTCTCTTTCCAACTTCAATACCACGGACGAGGTGCCCTGAGCAGGCACCGCAAACCCCAACTGCTCCCCGGCGACGCCAGCAGCCAATGGCTGCCCATGCTCAATGTGCGTGTCACGGTGTGTGTGTGTTATCTGCTGTGTGTGCATTAGGATGGGCCCTAAATGCAGAGGCATTAATTCCTATAGTAGGGGTAACCATAACTTGGCACACGTATGTCACGTTCACTTTAAAAAATATATATATAAGTTTCCGCGAAACACAAAATATATTCTTGTTTTTGTAGCAACATACAGATAGTGGGACTAGTAGAATTTGTTATTTTTATTTGATTGGTTCCTAAAAAGTGAAGAAAAAGTAAAGACTAACATCTTTAGTTAAACCCTAACTCTGGTATTACAGTTATTTAATTTAGTTATCTAATAATTATTTATTATCATCGCAATAATTCATAACATAATTTTGATTTAATAACGAGCCAAATGTACTGACTAGCTTTGTGAAATTATACTACATGCCTGAACGAAATAAACAGCAGAAGCTCTGAATGAGATGCAAATTCACTCTCTGACAGCAGAAGGCGCCTGGAACAACAGAGATTACAGCGTTGCTGGTTACGCTGTAAACCCAAAGCAGCGCTTTAAACCGTTGAACGCGTACGAATCACAATGGTGTGATCAGTCTGGCTGGCTCCTGAAGCGTACGATTCACAACGTGTGATTAGTCCTTGGCTTGGTACCCTGAGCTCCGATCACACGGTGTGATCAGTCTTGGTGGTCCAGGAGCATCGATCACAAGGTGTGGCTGGTTGGTGTGATTAGAAATTTCAGTGCGTCACGTCATCAACCGCTGAATTTAAATCCGCTTTCGCGCTCTGGCTGGCGTGAGCCAGATCGGACGCGGTGCTGAGTGCTTGTCATATTATCACAAATATTCATTGTTTTCAACCATATAATACTTATTTTAGGGTTCAGACATTTAAATACACATAAGTAACTTACTAGCAAAACCATACAGTTATAGTAATTTATGTAAAATACACGCTGATGTCTATGGAAACAGCAATAATCATCCTTAAAAATATAATCTGACGACATGTTTTTATTTATATCATATACAGATTGTGTAGGTAACAATAAAGTTTACTCTGCTCTTATCAGTTTACCGTTTAGGAGGTGTGGGTGGGGTCGGGGCGGGGTGGGGAGGGCGTGGGGGGTGAGGGACGTTTCGGGAGGAGAGGATGAATTTGCGTGTTGTAAATCCCACAGCGTGGATTCAGCGCGAACTAACATGGCGGCGCCATCACCCGGTATAGATCAACTAACGCGGTCGACATAAAAGTGTTTAAACTGCCAAATATATTTACTTGCACATATTTCAGAATCAGAGTATCAGATATTTCATAATATAGTGAGTATGTTTGTGAATATTTTGAATAAAACAGGAAAACCGAAATAAAAGTGATCCATGTGTCACACAGATCTATTGTAGCTGCGTTGTCACATGACAAGCATGACGCGTCGCCAAGGA